>VNJU01001132.1:0-47672 GCA_008042675.1 Drosophila seguyi | reverse complement strand
TTCGTAAAATTTTTTCGATTTCGATTTGAAATCGAAAAATTGGTGCTCCGGTTTTCGAAATCGTAAAATTTTTTTCGATTTGTAAAACGGGCACCTTTTTCTGGCCGGAATGAAAAGAAAATGCCTTTTTTTATATCAAATCATATGTTATTTACTATATATACTCAGTAGTCTATTGATGTTTATTACACACCACTACAAGATCATTCTAACATGTAATTATTTTATAAAAAATTTATTTCTGACCCCACCTCAAATAAGACAAACCAAATTTTGCCGTCGGCATAAGGAATTTTCGATTTGGCCAAATGTCGATAAGTAATTCGCCGAAACTTATCGCGAAGGTTGCCATACTGTTGGTGAAACGAAACAGGCTGGTAAAAGTCCTTATAAAATATATAATGAATTCTTAAATAAATTTAAAGAAGAGCCACAAATATTGTTTATAAATACTGCTAGTTAATTTAATTACTTTAATGGTCAAAATGCTGTTAGAAATTAATTGTGAACATCGGAATTAAGACTGTGGAAAATGTGGCAGCTCTATTGTGTGGGAAACTGCTTAAACAGCTGTGTTAAGTTAACTTCATGTCTTAAAATGTGTGTAAAACTATATTTTTTTTATTTAATTCGAGTATGCGATGAGCTACTATATCCAGGGAAAGCACAAATCAAGCAGTAAGTAATTTAAACATTCCGATAGCAAAACGATAGCAAAAATTTTGCGAAAACCGGAGCACCTAAAATCGAAATCGAAAAATTCTGGCCAAATCGAAATCGAAAAAAAATTACGATTACCGGAGCATGGCTGATAATGTCCGATTTTGTCTGTGTCGCTTAATCCTGTGGTATCGGCTGCTGGCCGTGCGACCACATTGTGCATGTTATTTGTTTTAACTCGGACGATAGATGATGAACGAAAAAACATCGGTTTGATTTACTGCTGTGAGGCGAGTCGAGAGGCTGAAAGAGAGATAATGACTTTTATGCGGCAAACCAGGAGCGATTTTAAAAAAGTATTATCGAGTTTTCGTAAAACTAATGATTTCTTCTTGACGCTGAATACTCAATTTAATAGGCTAAAGCTATTTAATAAGTCTCCTAGGCGCAAAAAAATCGCAATTGGTCTGCATCATATATCCCTAGGCTCAGCTATCGACCTCAGAATTAAATCCAAGAATGCTGAGGTTGACTGTTTAAAAAGATTCGGTACCCGAACTTTCCGCTGGAGGGACCGATGATATCCGTTTTGTCCCCTGTCTAGTTAACATAACCACTCAGGGTGTCAGGCCTGGATTACCGGCCTGTGTTGGTAATGCAGATAATCTGTTTGCATTGCCAAAAGCAATTATACACTCCTGCCCACAATTATACAACACCCCAAAATTTTTTTGTTTTGACTCTCGTAGATTAATAAGGAATCCTAAAGCAGCAAAATCAAGTATGCAGAATGAAAGCTTAATCAATTATGTTTGAAATTAGATATTTTAATCTCTGATTGCACCTTCCGTTTTCAATCAGCAGTAAAAAAACAGAAATGCGCGTTTTTCGACATACCTGCAATAGTTATACGACACATTTAAATTTGTAAGGTTAAAACAGTTTTATATTCTTATAATTATTTATAAAAAAATTAACAATAAATCAGGCCACCGTGAGCTCTTGCCACCTCGAAACGCCTCTTAGGCATTGAATTTATTAAATTTTAAATCAAATTTAGGACTTAAAGAGACCATTGTGCCATTATTTCAGCTTTAAGGCTTTGGACGCTCTTAAATTTTATTGTTGTTGGCGTAAAATCGTATCCCAAGTGTTCTCAATTGTGTTTAGGTCCGGAGAGCACGCTGGCCAACCCAAAACACTTATTTCGTGGTCACTTATGAAGCGCTGGGTCTCTCTGCTCCGGTGTATTGATGCACTATCTTGCATAAAAACATTACCTGTTGCTCCAAAAATAACAGAAGACGATTCTGCAATACTTTTTTTATATTCTGAACTAATTGTTCTTGAGCTTGTGAGAAACAAATCAAGCGGTTCAGACGAAGTAAATACTTCCCAAGCCATTGAGGATCCGCCTCAGAATTCCTCATTGGAAACATAAGTTTATCCTTTCGAAAATCCCTCCAATAATGTCGAAATACATCTAGATCGTCCATATTAATTTTTTTCCATCAGAAAAATTATCTAAATGAAAACTATTAACCAAATATAAATAATGTAAATGGAGTAAAAATTTTATACCGATGCCCAGTTGTTTTCCCAGTTCTTTTCAGAAAATTGAAGCCGTGCACTTTTGTGAAGCCTTCCTTAAGACTCTGACAATACATCCCGTAATTGCAGCGACCTCCAAACAGCCATTCGTGACATAGACTTACTGCAACTTGCCCCAAGTGTGGGGCACAAAGTAAACGAATTGCAAGCATTAAAGAATTTGCGATGTTTACCGCGATCGAACAACTTTGATTTTCTTTCGGAGCTATGCTTAACACCGTATTCATCTGGATTTTCCAAAAATGTTGGGATAACACAACATGTTTGACCAATTTTCCGTGATATTTCGCTTACATTAAAGCAAACATCGGTAAATTTAATAACAAAAACAAAAACAATATTATTTAAAACCAAATCTTCCTCTCCAGCAAAAATAATTGAAATGTGTCGTATAATTTTTATACAGTTGCAGGCATGTCGAAATCGGGCTTTTCGGTTTTTTTTTACTGGTGATTGAAAACGGAAGGTGCAATCTGAGATCAAAATACCTAATTTTAAGCAGAATTTATTAAGCTTTCATTTTGCATATTTGATTTTGTTGTAATACGCTTCCCCATTGATCTACGAGGGTCGAAAAAAATAGTAGGTGTTTTTGATTTTAATATCCCAGAGGCTATTTGCCACAAGGCAGCATGATTTTATGGATGGCTTGCTTTACTTTTCGCTGTCTCAAGTCAACCATGTACGAAATTGCCTAAAAAGCTTGCTTTGATTTGTGTTTTTTCTCAGATCCGGGTAGGGTTAGTTTAGCGAGATGCCTATCATCCTACCTTGGATGTGACTCTCGTCATTGGGACTGATTTTCAGAATATATCTGACCATCGGGCTAATAAGTAATCTGTTATCGCAAGACGGATTTCAAACGGCTGAATAATTTGATATCCGATTTTAATTGGGTCGATCTATACACATGCATTGACATGGCTGAAGAAGTGGATTTTTGTACTTCTGGCTTCCCGCCAGGGAGCCATTAGGGTTAACATTATTTATTAACGACCTGCCCAAAGTTCTGACGAACTCCAGAGTATTTATGTAAGCGGATAACGCCAAACTTTGCGTGCAATATAAGGACGCTTCTTGCCGGTCTGATTTACAAACAGATCTTGATAATTTTGAAACATTATTAAACTTAAACGGCTCTAAATTCAAGCTAATGACATTCTCTCGTGTCGTTCCCAAGCTAAACTGCCGCTTATTGGAAGGGATTACTTTATCTTTAACCCATTTAGTACGCATGTAACCCAACAATCCTTCATTCGTTTTCCACACTTTCAATGAATGTTTTGAATCAATGTCACAGTATACCAATAAATATAACACCAAAACAAACTATTTTTGATACCTTGACCGCGATTTTCTTAAAGGTGGTAATCGGTGGAAATTTTTTGTTTTCAAAATGTACAGACTATGATCTATTAGAAGAAGTCACGCTTAGTTTCCGTATAATAAAAGGTCGAAAAATGTCGACCTGTGTCATTAAAGATTAAGGGGATTCCCTATAAGACTGAATGACTGAATTAGAGAAAATATCGTTGCGTTTGCAAAAGGTTTCTTCTTAACAATAGTTAATACTAACTGCATGTCTGAATACATATAATGAACGAATACAATGGTTGTGTACGATTACATTAAATTAAAGCCTTATTAATAACTCTTACAACTTTGCTTTCTTGCTATTTTGCGTCATTTTCCTCTATGCTTACACTTTGAGCATTGCAATTTTGGAAACAACTGTTTACAACAATATAAATAGGGATCGAAAGGGAACTATCTGCCTGAAAATTTAATCATTCAGTCTTTATCTATGACTGATTATGTAGGATAATGCTACAGGTATACCCATATCTTAGGGTCAGTAGTTTATATGTTAACAAATTCAGAAAGAATGCAAAAAAAAAATCGAAAATGGGTACCTGTTGGCCGTTGACGCGTTTATGAAGATAAATGTTCCTAAGAACAAAAAATACATTTTTAGTCACCTTTTTATTTTTAAAGTCAGTTTAAGCGTGCTCTCTTAATACTGATTTAAAACCATGGAAATAACAGAGAATGTACGGTTCGAAATCGGTTCTGAAAATTCAATGAAACTATTTTCGGCCGCTTAAACTAACATTTGAAATCCTCTGAATAATAAATACTTGTTTATTTATACATTTTTGTTTCATTTACTGTTTCGTTTTACTTCATTTCAATGGCATTTTACACTTATTTTTTATATATGAACGTGTACGCTTTATTTCCTAGAGATTTGTTCAGTTTAACTAAAGTTATAAAAAGACTATATGAAAAGCATGAAGATCAGAATGAAGCATGCAAATGGGAAATACGAGTAGATTGTAGAACGTGCTAGTATAAAATTCACGAACATAAGAATGCGCTTCAAACAAAAATAAAAACCGAAACAAATTTCGTCAGTGGGTCATCGAATATGAGGCATCTTTAGCTATAACACTGTGTCTACTATACAAGATTTTGTTTTTTGTTAAACCCTGACATACTAAACTAAGGTACATCATTTTAAAAGGCGAAAATTCTTCAACTAATTTCATAAAGCTGCATGTTTAATATTTACCCTTTATATCATCATCTTCTATGGTAGTGCTAGAAGAGTCCGTAGATTCCTTGACTTGAGATCCATCGCCCTTTTTGGTAATCATACTTCTACCTGCAACAATTATTATTTTCAAATTAAAACTTGAAAATACGTTAGAAATATGAGAAAGCTAAAGCCCCACATACACTAGGCTGCTTTATTACGTTTCTTTTGATATCAATAAGTAGTGTAAATAGGTTATAACTTGCATACTACTTGTGGAAAATAATTTTATAATTAGTGTTATGTTCATTATACGTCGGACTAAATGGCTAAATGGTAGACAATATCGACAATTTTTTTGCGTAATTTTTGTTGTATACCAGAGATCTGCATTAGTCCACCGCATACACACACAGTATTTGCAGTCTCGCGTCACAAAGCACCGCACCAAACCATTATGAGTAGATACCTACTGAATGGTTGACTTTTTACTCGTGTAAGCAGCGACCGCATATACGATTGTGTGTGCAAAAACAACACGAATATTTTTGGAGCCAATGCACCGGTTTTAAAAAGGAGGTCAAAACGAAATAAGCAAAGGCAACTTTAAACTATATATTATTTTCTAGCATATTGTAATTATTCTGCGTGTGTGGCCGTGGTCGATTTTAGGCATGTGTATTCTGCTAGGCGGTGTGCGACTCTCACAATTTCCGCGCGTGAAAGAGACAGAGTATATTTTTGAGTGTGTCTTATTCCGCCGCATATTTTTGTGTATTGTCTGTGTCCTACACACAGACATTGCGCATATTATGCGGTGTGAGTAACACCGCAACCGCATTTGATGCGGTGTGAGTAACACCGCCACCGCTTTTTATGCGAGTATACTTGTAGTGCTCAATCAGGCACCGGTGCCGATTTCTGTTGTATACCCTCTCACGGTATTATAATAGTCTTATATGTGCCCTCACTACCATATAAGGCGGAACGGCCGGAAGAGACGACTATATCATATATCTGCAATAGGAGTGATCGAAAAATGTTTAATTTAATCAGTTTTAATTTTAAATGAAATAAAATAGAACGCCACGTAAGTATATCAGAGCAGTTATTTTAATTTTAAATGAAATAAAATAGAACGCCACGTAAGTATATCAGAGCAGTTATTCTTTAGCTAGTGCATGACATTGGCAATTCTGTGGACTGTTAGGATGTACACCGCTAAGCTATAACCTAAACTTCCTATACCTGCAAATCATTAAAAAATTTAAAGAACAAATAATAGATTTTTGTTGTTTTAGGGATTTTAATCTATTAAGCTAATTATGCCGTTTAGCTATAATAAATGATTGAAAAGTAGGCTGTCTAGCATCGAATTAACCGAACCGAAAGTCTAGACAATATTATTGTGCACATATATAAAAAAATGATTTTAAATAATATAATAATTTAGTTACTTGAAAAATTTCGAGTAGCCAGCATTGTTGTAAGTATAGCACCCTTAAGCTTGCGCCTTGCATTAAACTTCTTGAGACAGTCAACCGTTTCCTGACGATGCACAACGGATGCTACTCGCTCTCGTTGCTGTAAAATTTGTACATAAAAAATATATTATGTAAGACACATCCTTGAAAAATACTTTTATTTACAACTTACACATATCCATGGGTGTTTCAAAGCCTCCGCGGCCGTTATTCGTTTATTTGGATTTACCGTAAGCATTTGATTAATAAGATTCTTAGCTTCTGGGGTGACTGTATCCCATTCGGGCGATGGATACTTTAAAAAATAAATTTTTTAATTAGATGACCATCAAGTAAACCGAGTATTTATAAAACGCCACTAAAATCGTGGACATAATTAAGGGAGACTTACATCATAAGCGCCTGCTTTAATCTGAGAATACAAACGATGCTGATCTTCATCCCAGAATGGCGGATAACCAACCAAAAGTATATAAAGAATAACGCCTGTGAAATAAACAAATGACTGATTATTTCCTTGTTTCCAAAGTATGGTTCTAATAATTTTATCAACTAAATACTTGGCGTTCGCTTCTACGATTGCACAATCTTCTCTGTTTAAAAATATCACAGTCTGCTTTAGAGAAACCTAACCATGGTATTGTCGGAGTTTTCGACAATCGTCGGAAGACAATCTAATTTTTCTTCCGTAGGCAACATTTCTCCAAACAATCTTTCGTCGCTCATAAAAAGAAATTAATTAATTATAATGTCTCCCAACACTGTCGATCAGTGTGAAACAGTTGAGATTTTTCTGATTTCCACCGAGATACATCTCCATCCTCCATCGGACGACAGCTGATCAAACAGCTTTGGGTCATCCAAAACATAAACAAAAATGGCTAAAGTGGCTGGTGCGGAACTAAAATGAATAGATTTACAATCATTTTTTTATTGCTAACCGTTTGCCGTTGCACAGACGCTGTTGAGGATTGTTGAGGATTTGTGGGGTGGCAATCGTGGTAAATCCAGCCAGATTAGAAATTCTGGTGGATACTTACTACATCATTTCGATTAGTAGCTGAATAAACGATTTATATATACTCGATTCGCCTATAATTTTTTCTTGCATTTTGAAATTCATTCTTGCAGCCAATATAGCTTATTTGCTAAACCAATGATGGTTTTTTTAATTTTGGAAAACACCTACAAACACAATTTTTATAGAAAATTTGCCCTTTGAAATGTGAATGAGATTTTCATAGAATATGTTTCTTGTTTAAATGAAGTACTTGGAGTTTCATAGAGTGTTGAGTTCTTCGGCTGGTTGTGATCGTGGAGTCATATCCAATGTTTGACTAAAATGACCTGATAATAAAATCACAGCACCCCCAAATTGGTTATAATTGCCCCATAAATCTTTTAAGATTCTGTCAAAAGCTTCCATAGATTTTTTATGTGCCATCGTGCATTCATAAATGTACACTGCAGCAAGGCCTTTGGCATTGCAAAGAGCAATCATAACCAATTTGGCGGACAGTCAGAACACTATTCTTCTTCTTCTTTTACTTACTGCAAGGGTATTTAAGCTTCGGCATACCGAAGATAGCTTCCTTTCTTTTATATTGTAATTACAACTAAAGGGGGTATCTGGTCTAGAAAACTTAAAAAATCTATTTTTTTTTTTAAGTTTAACTATTTAAGACTATGTGTACAAGAGGATTTTTCAAATTCAAATTATTTTCGCAGATAAAGGAACTTTTCAGACCCGGCATCCAAACTGTTTCGACCGGAACGCGAAACTTTAAACGCGTTTTTCTTAAAACTGTCCTTTTTCGGAACGATGCCCTCAGGTTCTACTGGACCGATTTACTTGAAATTTTTATAGGGTCTCCTTTATAGGCTTGTCTATGGTTAGAATTAGCCCCATCCCCAAAATTTTATTTTTAAAAACTTAGAAATAGTCAGAAAAAGTGATCCAAAAAACCTTTTTTTTTCAGGAAAGTCGCCATTTTATGAAAAAAAAAAATTTTCTCACTTTCCGGCCATTGCGACATTATTCTAGATTAATAATTTTTTTTTTGGTTTCGGATACTAGGAGGGTTGTAATCATGGGTATGGTCACGTGGGAATTTTTAGAGACCCCCCACTTCGTCAGCTCATAATTTTTGATTTTTTTCCTCTTTTTAGTTATTTTTTTTTCTGTACTCTTCTAAAATAAACAAAAAACTAATAAAAAAGCATAGTAAAAATATTAATTAAATTAAATTACCTGAAATTCATGCTTCTAGACCAGAATACCCCTTAAGATATAAAAAACAAAATTAACGAATTAAAATTATGTGTTCATTTTTTCTCTCTTAATTTAAGTTGATAGAATAATTGTAAAAAAGTTATTATTTATTAATAGTTAATACTTTTCCCTTATTTTCTAAAACCAAATTAAGCAGTTTTGGCGTGGTACCAGTTTGTCAGCCGTAGATCAGGAAATAATTATTGGAATGCATGTAGCGGTTAAAAATATCCAAAATAGCAACTAAACTAAACAGGCATAAAAACTGCATTTCAAAAATAAAAAAAAAAAAAAACCCGGCACGCAGTGGACGGAAAACAAATATTGATTATCGGTGCAAACCGCAGATTTGACGTTTGGCTGTATAAGTTTCGATGAGCAGCGAACGAATAAGGGCTCATTCGGGTCTTCAAATTACTAGGAATAGATTCGTTCAAATTTTACACGAAAATCGGTTAATCAAAAATACCTCCTTGGTACCTAGACCCAAGCTATCGAAGCGGCACATTACGACAGATTTTTCCCAGACAATTGCAAAAAAATAGGGGTGATTCGTCCAGGAACGACGCACACTTGCCGGAAAAATACAGATACGTTGCAAATAAGGTAATAGGCAGGTAATAGTTCAAAAGGGTTGGATTAAAAAAATTATTTAAACCGGTTCAGTATTTAAGAAATTGCACGTGTTCAAAGTTGAATCTTTTTTGGGTTTGAAAAAAAGCAGGTGTTTTTTTTTTTTAATTTCGACTTTGCGGTCGATTTGTAGGTAAAATATATAACCGACCAGCATTGTTATGGTCTCTATCGAGAGGGTAATAAAATCTCGACAAAACCAAGTTAGAATACAATTATAATATTTTTTGCACGTGCAGACATACCTTATTTACCGAAGTACAAATTTGTACCTATTTTTAAACTTTAATGGAATGTCAAAAATGGGATTACACGGGATTATAGGTTTGGCGTATAAGGCGTTGTTCTTGAAAATGTTCTTTATCATATTCAAAGAAGATCGGCTGCACCAACCTGCCACCCCGAATTTCCAACGCACAAAATACTTTCAACTCAGCTTAAAAACGCGTGGTTTCGTGCAAATTCTTCTGCAAGCACAGTCGCTGCGCTGCACAAAATTGTATGGCGGCCATGCATTTCCTGTATTGGCGGCTTGTTTTTCAATTTCTGACTTTTTAAGGACACTTAATTATATAAAATCAATGTATAATGAATACTTCTTACAACATATCAAATATTGTACAATAAAATTAATTATTTGTAAAAAAAACAATGTAAAAATATATGAAAATATTGAACAAATTAAAAAAAAAATTTTTTTTTGTTTTTTCTTAAATTTTTTTTATTTTAATACATTAAATACGCACGAAAAGTATTGTTCGAAATTGGATAAAAATTAAGAAAAATTAAAATTAAAATTACCTTTCATATACAAATTATGAAAATATCTCAACTGGTTCGAGAGTTATTAATGATGGTATGGGCGGCTCTATAAAATAACTCCCCAATGAAATAAGTCCCCAAACAAAAAATGAAATAATTCCCTAAAAATTTGTATGGAATACACAAACAACAAATTTGTTATATTATTTGATAGAATTTGGGGACTTATTTCATTTTTTTAAGAAAATATGAATTAAGTCCCCAAAAAACTATAATGTCATAAGAATTAAGAAAATAAAAGAACTCCCCAAATTGAATATTGAAATTACTCCCCAATCTTAAAAATATGACACATGGAAAATGAAATAAGTCCCCAACAAGAAAGGAAGGTAACTTCAGCATGCCGAAGTTTAAATACCCTTGCAGTACGTACAAGAAGAAAAATATTCTAATTTTTTCGCTTTCTCGGTTACTGACATAAAACAAATGTTGCCGTCAAAGAATGTTGCTGGCGAAAAATCATGCGAGCAACAAGGCCAAACAGCTATATATATATTTCTATGGCAGCTATATGATATAGTGGTCAAATTTTGATAAAATTAAAACCGAAATTTTGGAATAATACAAAATGGCCATGTCTCAAATTTTATGAAAATATGTGGAAAATGGGCTCAATTAGGTTTTTTTCAAATTTTTCCGATCGTTCCTATGACAGCTATATGATATAGTCGTCTGATACGGCCGGTTCCGACTTATATAGTAGTGAGAGCATATAGAAGACTATCTGCAAAGTTTCATTCAGATAGCTTCAAAATTGAGGGACTTTATAGGGTCGAAAATGTCTCCTTCATTGATTTGCAAACTTCTGACTAAAACAAGATAAAAAGTTCTATAAGACTTTTGTAAGTATTTAAAATTTTGTATATTTAAGGATTTCAGATAGACTTCTATATGGTCTCACTACTATTTAAGTCGGAACTGGTTGGATCAGATGACTATATCATATAGCAGACATAGGAAAGATAACAAATTTTAAGAAACAAAATAATAACTTTACTCAGTTTTCAACATATTTTCATCTTATTTGAAGCTTGGCCATTTTAAGTTACTAGGATATACAAACTTTTTTCTTGTTAATTTTTCCTTATTTCTTAGGGACCTCTAATTTTATGTGGGGGAAATATTATAGGTACAAGAATACTTGTTAAAGCGTGCTTACCACATGCCCATATATCTACTGATTTGCCATATGGTTCTTTTTTCAATACTTCCGGCGATAAATAGCCTGGGGTTCCGGCAAATCCAAACCATGCCTGATGATCGCCTTGCACTTCAATGGCTAGACCAAAGTCAGCGAGTTTCACAGCTGCACCCTTTGCCTTACTAGCTAATAGTAAATTCTCAGGCTTAAGGTCACGATGCACCACACCATTTTGGTGGCAGTGATTGACCGATTCCAATATTTGTTGAATACAATGTGATGCATCAGCCTCTGAATAAAATTCGCGGGCAACAATATCTTCAAAAAGTTCTCCACCAGTTACACTGTAAAATTTTGTTTGGTTTTAATTAGACAAAGAAATAGATTAATTGTAAAATGTTTAAATTTATTTGTGTTGTTTTCTTGAACCTCCTTTAGTTTCTAAATTTTGTTATTACTGGGAATATTTTAAATTGTCTAGGTTAAAATAGGATACATAGTAGTAGGGTACTAAGAAATTTTTTTGTTAATTGTGTAATCAAAGGATGAAGTATGAACCTCAATAAACAATAGTCGAGTCATTGCGACGAAATTTGTATTAGAAAAGTAATTTATACTTTTTTGCTTACAGATCAAAGACCAGGTAGTGATAGTTCTCCTCCTGAATACTGTCATGCAAACGCACTGAAAATACATAGTTTTTGTTGTAATTTATATACAATATCTATATCTATGTACAAGAATGAATAACACACTTTTCATACATACCTATGTTGGGATGATGTAGTTTTCTACAGATCCTCGCTTCACGTTCCAATTTTTGAAAGTCTTAAAATATTAACAAACCCAAATTCCATTATTCAATTTATGCGACTTTTACGATTCGGCCTAAGAAATTTTATAGGGACAAGGAGTTTATATATACTTATATATGTATATACTGTTCAAGAGTTCATATAATTTTTAGGACAATATATGATTGACGTGAAGGCATTGTTTTGAATTCGTCGTTTAAAAAAAGGCATTTTGATAACTGATTTGCATTTCTTTCCCTGCATTTCTTCAATTCTTCTTGCACATAAGGAATATCGAAGAGCTGTAATCAAAACAACTAACAGGTCTGTATTCCTGTATTTACATCCGACCGCACTTAAATTGTTTGTTTTTTTTTATTTCTTCCCCTTTTGCCTGTATAATTTTTCGGTATTAATAATAATACAAATACTGTTCGAGATTCTGTCATATATGTACATATGTACATACAAATGAATGTTTTTTCACATGCATGCCTTTGTACATATTTTTGTATGCACATTCATAAGTACATATATCTTACCTCTTGCTGTTAACTTTTTGGTATTTATAATTTTTGCAGCAAACTCAAATCCCGTTGATTTCTGTACACATCTTTTAACTATTGAAAATGCGCCTCTGAAAAAAAAACAAATAAAATTAAGTGTTTCAAACATTATTTTAACATACTTTTTGTACATACATATGTATGTATACTTATGCATGTATATCTTACTTACTTTCCCAGCTCTTCCTTGATGTCATAGTTGTCGGAAAAACGCGTACAGGCTGCTGGTGCAGCCATCGCGATGGCACACTTGAGAAAATCTATTGCGACTATGTAAGAAATTTACAAGAAATCGTTAACAGTTTCCCTTGTTATATTTAAATTATTTTTTCCACTAGCTTCTGGTTTTTGTATTAAGTTCCCGGCTTCAGTTAGGTTTAGTTTATTTATAAGGTTTGTTCAACTGAAAATCGATAAATACATTTGATTTACTATACATTTTTTTTATTAAGAAAAATAAACTTTAAAACTACATACATTTGTATAAACATATGTACATACATACATTCCTATAAATGTTCAATGTAAATTATTCTACATAGTGTTCTGTTTTCAGCTATTTACAAAAATTTCCAAATGAATTTAAAAAAACGGTACAACTTGCTTTTGCATAATACATTTATTGCTTTTTATTTATGCATTTAATATTTTCCGTTTCGTTTGGCAAAGCTCTGAAAGAAAATGTTTTGTTGTAGCATGTGGTTCTGGTTTTATTCTCATATAGCCGTCTGGGATTTTCAATTTGAGCAAATGATAAAAATTAACTAACGCCAATAAAAAATATATTTTTTAGAATTTTATTGATTTTTGTATTTGATAATGGAATAAAAAAAAAAAGGAATATGAAATATTTCCAGTTACTTGTTACTAGCTGAAATGCTCGGTTTGTGAAAAGCACTCTGTTAACGCTTACACAAACCTGAAACTAATAACAGTCAACTGTTACTAACAAATGTATGTTTGTTTATCCTTTTATAAATATATAAGCTTGAGAGACTTGTTTTTTTAATTGTTTAATTAGTTTAAAGTAAATAAATAAAGAGTGAAGTGCAAAAAACTTTAACTAAAAGCAGTAAAAGAGGTTAACATAGCTATAGCTATAAGTTAACAACAGTTTTAAGGTTTACTAGATGGCCGATTTTCTATATTTACTGTTATATGATTACACACATACAGATAATTTCGATACCCATTTTTTGTATATTAGCAAATTTCGAAGAGAGCGACAGGTGCTATTTTGGAATAGTTTCTTTTAATCTGGAATGCAGTCTTAGATAATGTATTTGGTATGTACATTGGGCGTAGTAAATGTATGTATTTCTACGCACATACATATGTACATATGTGGGATCCTTTTGCAGGTTTCATTTACAAATGTTCCAATGTATATGTATATGTGTAGGGAGCTTTTTGTACAAAGCTTTCTTTCTTAAAACAAGGATATATTAGTCACTGAGCAGAACTTGTTGCAAATAATGAAATGGATTTTTATTAGTAAATTCATATTTATAAAAGAGCTAACGATACATATGCAAAAGTTTTGATTTAAGTCAAATTTATATTTACATTGATACGTTTATAAAACCATGTTTAAGAGAATAACCTCAGTTAAGAGTTTAAAATAAGCATGTATGGATCTACACATGTAAAGGATTTAAATATTTGCTATATAGGGGTTTAATTTTTTTTTAATATAGAGAAAAATATTTGTACATCAATATGCATGGATGTACATAGAATATTTCTGAAATGAGTGTCGACCTAGAAATCTTTATTTTCATATGGTAAATATGTAAGTACACATACTTACATACATGTACATGAGTATATAAATTTGTGCACATATATATGAAAATAAATTTTATAAAGTTTCGGTACCTAAAATTCTTTTCTGGAATGACAAGAATTGTCGCCCAGATATATGAATGTTCTCGTTCCCGTTCCCGTTATTCAAATAACTATATGTATGTATATATCCACGTATAATATGTATATGTTAGCCAGAGGGACACACACACTCTCTACACGTACTAATATAGAAGTACACCGCACACAGAATTATTTGTTAAGAAAACGTCCGTTTGCTCGAAAATCGAATTCACTACTAACACAATTTTCTTGTGGTCCCCTTTTAATTCGGAAAACGGAATGGAAAAGCTTTTTCCGCCTGCCGAATTTTCATCGTGGAAACGAAGGCCATACACATATTCGAATATACCACCAAGACCGAAAAAGTCCGTTGTTCCTGGATTCTGCGCACTGAAAAATGTCAAAGTATCCTCGGTAGCATAATTTTACATATGCAAGTTGATACGTATGTACATACGTATGTATTATATATTTCTACATGGCGCGCGTAATGGCTGTGGAGGTTACTTTTTTAAAAACATATTAACTTGAAACAAACATGCAATCAAAATCCCTAAATGTGTACAGGGCGATTCATTCATAGGCTTTTTTTTCAATAGGATTTTTCGGGCTGATCACGCGTGACTCGTGTCATACTGTCATGTTATTTTTATCCCCTTGCAGGGTATTATAATTTTAGTCAGAAGCTTGCAACGCAGTGAAGGAGACATTTCCGACCCTATATATTCTTGATCAGCATCAACAGCCGAGTCGCTCTAGCCATGTCCATCTGCCCGTCCGTCCGTTTCTACGCAAACTAGTCCTTCAATTTTGAAGCTATCTGAATAAAACTTTGCAGATAGGAGCGATCTGTAAATTTAAATGAAAAAATTATAACTTGGACAATTTTAAAGATATTTGCATACAATTTTAGAACTAAACATTTGGTATTATTTTAGAATTTCGGTTTTAATTTTATCAAAATCGAACACCTATATCAGATAGCTGCCATAAAACCGATCTGAACATTTAAAGAAAAAAAATCTAACTAAGCCAATTTTCCACATATTTTCATAAAATATGCGACATGGCCATTTTGTATTATTCCAGAATTTCGGTTTTAATTTTATCAAAATCGGACCACTATATCATATAGCTGCCATAGGAATATGTATATCTATTTGGCTTTGTTGCTTGCAACATTTTTCGCCAGCAACATTCTGCACTGGAAACATTTATTTTATGACAGGCAAGGCGTTCTGTGAAAAATATTTATTAGTGCAACGTATGGTGCGCACCATCGACTTTCCGAGACCACTATTGCATAGACCATCAGCAAATTGGATGACCATTGTACGCTATTGCTTGATACGCGACCGAATAGACCACATCCAGACCGCAGTGAAAAAAACATCGCAACTGTAGCCGAAAGAGTCGCTAACGACCGTGAGAATCGATTCGGCGCCGATATTAACATTTGGGCTTGTCGTACTCAACAACTTGGCGAATTTCGCGTAAGAATTGAAGCCGCCAGACTTGAATTTACGCGAGCGCTAGCGCACCATGATATCGAAGTTTTTGTTGCCTGAAATTAAAGCCCGAGATATCGGCGACATTTGGTTTGGTTTCGCATAATTCGGGAGATTCGGGTCGAGAGTCACGAAAGTTGAACCTCTCGAATGGACATGTTACGCCGTTATCGTGGCCAATATTTGAATGAAATTATTTTTAAAAAGTAATTGCCAAAGTATTCTCTTTCGGCTCATAAAAGAATTCGGCCATCCAATTTCAATTTGCGTGTTTTATTTACAATTACAAAAAACTTTATAGTAAGAGAAAGAAATAATGAGTTGTACAAAAAGCAGTATATTTTTGAAAAAATATCCCTGATATCTCTGATTCTTAAGACATGCGCCATGCATGAATGTTAAAAAAAAAGCTAACTTCTGCACGCTGAAGTTTGTATACCTTTGAAGTTTGTATTTATAAATCGCAAGAAAAACTACCAGCAGTTAAAAATAACATTTCTGCATATTATAGACTACGAGTAAAACAGGATCCAAACTTCAATTATTTATTTATTTATTAGAGATAAAAATTTAAACTTGTAAATTTTAATGGTATATGTGTAGTTAAGTGGCGTATTCAAGTGATTAGTTTTCTAAAAAAGTGTCTTCCTTCTTCTTCCAGACAATCATAGATAAGAGCCTTTAATGTGTGATGATATCATCAGAGAAAAAGCTATGATAACATGTTAAATAAATACATTAAATCTATATTGGACAATTTCTAGGTCATGCGTTTGGTCAAAACCTGAACCCGTTTAGCATTGCAGCTTTTGCAGAGAACATGATCATCGAGCGGATAACATCCACGGCCCTCAGCTTCGGATGAGAGTAGAAGTCCACAATCCTATTAAACATAGGAAATGGTTATAACATATTTCAAACTTTAACATAGTATACAATAAGCCGAGCTCTCTAAATAACAGTTGAGTATTTTTAGTTTTGCCTTTTCTTGTTATCTGTTTTTCGCGGAAGTAGAGCGTAAGAAAAAAAAACGGTTAACAGTTATTGCAAGCTATGGTTATAAGTCATAAAAACAGTACCATCCTCAGTTATTCTTAATTTATTAGTTATTAATTATTGATTTTTATTTTTTTTAAATCTTAACAGTTTAAAAATGTGTAGTCAAAATTAATAGTAGAAATTTTATATATTCCAGAGATATAGCTGTTTTAGTGACATGTCTTTTATACTAACTCGGCTGGAACCCGAAACTTTAATCGAGTTTTTCTCGAAACTACATTTTTCAAAACGGTTGCAATGATATCTGAAGTTCAAGACATGTCTCCATCATACAAACTAAAATTAAAAAAAAAAAAATCAAATAAAACAAAACAAGAAGGGAAGCTAACTTCGGCATGCCGAAGTTTAAATACCCGCAAGGGTAACTGTAAATTTATTAGAAGAAAACTGTTCTGATTTTTTCGTTTTCTCGGGTACTGACATAAAATAAATGTTCCGAGCGAAAAATGTTGCAAACGAACTCTGCTTCCTTTCCTGTTTTTTATGTATTCATTATATATCAATAAAGCCTGTTAAAAAAATGATGGTTTTGTGTAATATAATACGTGCTATTTACTGTATTCTCAGCTGAATCGTTTTGAGGCACGACGAACCCTGATTACGTTTAACTCAACAGCTCTTGAAGTTAATATTCACCGTTTTTTAAGTCCGAAAATAAACGCGAATGACATTTTTGGTTTTACTGTTATTTACGAGCTTTAAGCTAAATTATAATAATACAAATGTAATATTAGCTTGGGGTTACCTCGCATTTATAGCACTCGAGGTGGAAACTACGATCTAGAGCCACAACTCGAACGGTTTCCTCTTGACCAATTTCTGGCATAATTGGTTGCTTGCAGACACAGCAGCGTGGGGCAAATTTTCTGGGTTATATTAATTATAAAATTAGTAATTTTCCCGTAGTTAATTAATTAAACTCATGACTTACTTGTGAAAATCAGTAATGCAATAGTTTTGATTAGTGGCGTCGACAGTAAATAGTAAACCGTCTAAACTTTTTCCACACACAACACACGTGAAGCACTGCGGATGATATGGCTTTCCGGTGGCTCTTAGAATTCTCTCTAGAATGGGCTCCATGCAAACGGAGCACTTCTCAAGGGTCTGGAGATAATCATATTCACAATAGGGTTTACCATCCAAAGCGTAGAATGGTTTGCCTTGTAAATTTATTTGGCATTCGGTGCATGTGAAGCAAGAAATGTGATAGATTTGATCCATTGCCGTGCAACCGCTGCTTTCGCCCAAAACGCGGGAGTTGCATTTGACGCACCTACCTACAAAATGGTAAATTTAGTATTAATTTAAATGAATTTTCGTAGAATATTATACGCTTCCAGAGGCTTATGATTTTAACTTAAAGTTGGCAACGCAGTAAATGATCCACTTAGTACTCATAATTTAAAGATAAATAGTTTCGATAACACTTTAATAGAACAAGAAAGGAAGCCAACTTCGACACGCCGAAGTTTGTATACCCTTGCAGCTTACAACTGGATCATTAAGAATTAAACCAATTTGATCAAATGAAAGAAAAATTTCAATATATATCTTGAACGTTCCAGTGACAGCTATTTCCGATTTTTATAAAATTAAAACCGAAATTGTAGAATAATACAAAAAGGCCATGTCTCAACTTTTATAGTATAAACACAAAACTTTGGCTGAATTTCTTAATTTTTTTTTTTAAGTGGTCCGATCACGCTTTCTGCCGTAGTGAAAAATTATGAATATAAAATATGAAATATGGTCAACATTCAACATTCGTAAGGCAGACAGAAAGAGTGGTGGCAAACGAAGCGAACAGCGCCTAGTTATGATAATTTAATTTTTTACCTAGTAACTTTTACAAAAAATACATTTTATAAACATACAAGTTTTTTAGCCCTTGCAGTTTGCAATTGAATATATTAGAATCGGTTCCAGCTATAGAAACAATCGTAAACTGTAAATACAGTATGTATAGGTATATGATAAAGCCAAATTTGTATGGTATGTATAAATGTTGTATATAATTTCTGTTAGTTTTTATTTTCATTTGAACAAATTGGATTAAATTGTAATGATCATCCAATTGCAATCTGCAAGGGTATATAAACTTCGGCATGCCGAAGTTAGCTTCCCTTCTTGTTTTTCAATATTTTTTAATTTGGATCATTTTTTGTGATGACTATTGCACCTTAACCCAATTAATGACATTTTAGGTATTTAAACCTAAACCGCAGTGAAGTCGGCGCGCGTTGCCGACTTCAATTCATTTAATTTAAACGGCACATTCTGAAACGAATGAAGTCCGAGTAAAGTAAATGGGTGATTCGAATGTCTTGTCTGCGTATGTGTGTGTGTGAGTTTTAATAAAACTGTTTATTTTGGACAAATGCTACAATGAATACATACTAAATGGAATATGTACTCGAATTACAACGAAATAGAATGGTGTTATGCAGCCCTCTATTACATACTATTATAGGAATAAAATATTATATAAACCTAAAAGTTTTGAATGTGTCGTATAGCTTCGATACACAATCATGGAAAAATTCACACTTTTCTGCTTTTTGACCGCTACTTGAAAACACGAAATCCAATTAAAGATAAGAAAACCACATTTTAAGCTGAATTTAGCTTCAATTCTACAAAGTTAATTTTAATTTTCTTGTGATGGTCGAAAGCCACGACCTAAACGACCATATGTATGTAGGCAAACGCTTAATATAAATTATGTGGCATTACGAAGACTATCACAGATAAAGGTAATGCCCGAAATAGATCTCTTGACCCTGTACCTGTACTGAACCTTTTACGAAGATCACAAATACGCCGTGATGGTTTGGCTGAAATGATGCGTGCTGCTTTAATTACAACAGTCAGATTGATTATAGTATGTACGGATACATGATGGACGCAATATGTCCATATGTAAGTTTCCAGGTGGAACGTCGTTTAGTAATTGCCAGCATTAGAAGCTATACTCCAACCATTGTATTCATTAATTTTTGGGGAATATCAAACGTCGAACAACTTTTTGAGTCATTTTCAACAATTCAATTTGGCTATCAAATGACCTTTTTGACATTATTTTATGCCGACGGTTAAGAATAATATTTAAACAGGATTGACTCATGTTTATATCACAAAGTATTCAATTCAATAGTTCTGATCCAAAATCTCCCTAAAAGGTTATACATTTTACAGATTCAGGGCTAGATTTATTGTTATCTGATATTCACAAAATCGTAGTAAGGGCTAATAGAAATTCTTTTGAAGAGCATGCACGGGTATTTAATTCCCGACAATTGATGAGGTTGAAATTGTAATTCATGCTGATGAGTACCAATCCCGTGACATTGTACTTAATCGCAGAAATGAGCAATTGCAATGTGTTTCGGAACTTCATCGTAGCATTACAATACTCAATAATTTAAGGTGACTATGTTTACCAAATCAATGCACCAATGCACAAACAGGAAAAATTATCCTATTTTCAATAGTTGACATTTCATTTAAATAATTGATTGATGTTTGGACCACAAGAGCAATATCTTATCTTGAGATGGGGAAAACTATTTCATCAGTAAAAATTCCAAATTAGAAATGAACGTCTTAATTTTATTCGTTGCAACCAAACAAAATTTAGATGCTAATGTTAATGACACTGACGTTTAAATATATTGGCATCTATATTGGTATTATGTACAAAAGTTCGGTGGACCGTATGAGTTTAAAATTAAAATAAATTTAATGAAGGACAGTTGACAACGGAACGTCATGACATTACAGCACTTTTTTTTATATTTTTTTTTTGGAAAAAAATTATCGAATGACATAGAATGACAAAAAAGAGGATTGCCAATCTCTATAGATATTTCACTGCGGTTTTTTTTTATTTTGTTGTTATAGACAATTAAAATCTATTTTAGAAAAATGGGCGTGTGAACGACCCTTTCGCCAAAAAAAAAGAAAGGAAGCTGACTTCGGCATGCCGAATTTAAAATACCCTTGCAGTAAGTAGAAGAAGAAAAATGTTATGACTCCTTCGCTTTCTCGGGTACTGTCAAAAAATAAATGTTGCAGCGCATAATGTTGCTGACAAAAAATATGGCAAGTACAAAGTCTTATTTAGATAAAATTAAAATCTAAATCATATTTTTCAATCAAATTTACCGATCGTTCCTAAGGCAGCTATATGATATAGTTGTCCGATCCGGCCCGTTTCGTACTTATATAGTAGTGATAGCATTAGAATATCTGCAAAGCTTCAAAACTGAGGGTTTGCTTAGAAACGGACGGACGGACAGACGGACTAGATCGACTCGGCTGTTGGTGCTGATCAAGAATATATACATATACTTTATAGGGTCGGAAATGTTTCTTTCACTGTGTTGCAAATTTCTGACTAAAATTATAATACACTGCAAGGATATAACGAGAGCGCAAGAAAAAACACGTCCGTTCACTTGAAAAAGAGAAGGTATTAAAATAAAAAAACAAAAGACTTCAGAAACAGTAATGGAGAACGAGGTATATTTCTAAACAGGACGTTGAAGTTGATAATAGTCGGGTGGTTCCGCATAGTCCACTATTTTTGAAAATATTTAATGCTCATTTAAATGTGAAGCACTGTAATTCAGTTAAATTTATTAAATATATTTGCAAGTCTGGAAATAAAGGAATCATATGGCTGCTTTGGTGTTGCTGATAATATATATACATGTTATCATGTATATATATTATATATATATTATGTATTATATATTACTCTGTATCAAATGGGGCGCTTTTTTTATGTCGTTTCCAATACTTAAAAGACATCCTGTGGTTGTTTACTTTACTGTTCATCTTGAGAATGGCCAAAATGTTTATTTGAATGAAGCAAGGATCAGAAAGAGCAGCAATGCAAATGCTATTTGCCATTTATTATCAACATGTAAGCCAACAAATCCATTTGAATTATATTAACAATATATTGCAGAAGATATTTTAATTTGTATTAGAGGTCTGCACGAATGCACTCAAAATTTCGGATATTTAAGTACAACAAGCCTGAGTCTCAATTCGTCGTGCCGAAACGGTGTCAAATAAGTGAATTACGGATTGGTGAGTGTTGTTTTCCTTGTAATCGGAATGAGTGGAATTGAAACCGGAACGAAACGGATAGAATGAGTGAGTGAAGAGGAAATGTTTCAAGTACTCGGATAAAATTTCGGCATTCTCGTCATTCATCGCTTAAAGTGCAAATGCAGCAGACCAGCAAATTTACTGATAAGAATGCAGAGCTTGGAAGAAAGCGTAAGTACTTCAGTAATTGCGTATGTACAACATAATATATGTACATACATAATAAAAAACAAAAACACGCATTAATTTTGACGTCACCAACTTCGGTGCACAACTAACCGAGTACTCGGTCGCAAAACTCATTCGTCTATTGCTTCGGCTTTCGGATATGGTACATTTTTTACTCATGCCTTTACCACATTTGCCAAATCCGTTTTACTCATTGTCTCACTCAGTCAAACTGAACTTTGAGTGAGAGTACAAAATGCTGCTTTGACTGTATTCGTGCAGAGCTCTAATTTGTATGCGTCATGTAAAAAATCCTGATTTGTTGTTACCTTCGAAATGTAAAACGAAGCTTTGATAATAAAGCATAAGTACAATTAGGTACCCCCGCACCAATCAGCCTCCAGCGACACAGCCCTCGACCTCAGAACCGATTCCAAGAGTTTTGGGATCGAGTAGCAAAAAAGATTCGGCTTCCGAATGTGCCGCTGGAGGGACCGCGCCCCCGTTGATTTCCGTTTTATCTCCTGGGGGGTCTCAAATATTGACCCCTCAGCCCATACATATTATCAGGGTGCTAGGCCCGGACTACCGGCCCATACTGGCAATGCAGACAATCAGTCTGTATCGCCAAAAGCCCTTATACATGTCCCAAAGAAACGGCAGCCTGTAGGAATAAGTCTTCCCAGGCCCGACCAGACCACTGCGCCCTCTACGTCTTCCGCTCCAAAATACTAACAAATCCCCTTTCTATTTCCTATCAGAATGCAAGAGGTTTACGTGGTAAGCTTCCCAAATTGTATTCTGATAGTCTCTCGTTTGCTTCCCAGGTTATTGTGTTCAAAGAAACCTGGTTAAAGCCGGAGATTCTGAAATTCGAAGTTTTTCCAGCTGTATTTACGATATATAGTCTGGATCGGCCTATCAGACGTGGAGGTGGTGTCCTCATAGCGGTTAACTCCACTGTCGCGTCTGAGTTAATAACTTTCGAGGAGTTCAACGATCTTGAATTCCTTTGTGTGAAGCTATCAGTCAATGGTAGCTCTATTTGTATACCCTTGCAGGGTATTATAATTTTAGTCAGAAGTTTGCAACGCAGTGAAGGAGGCATTTCCGAACCTATAAAGTATATATATTCTTGATCAGCATCAACAGCCAAGTCTATGTAGCCATATCCGTCTGTCCGTCTGTCCGTCCGTCCGTTTCTACGCAAACTAGTCCCTTAGTCTTGAAGCTATCTGAATGAAACTTTGCAGACAGTCTTCTATATGCTCTCACTACTATATAAGTCGGAACTGGCCGAATCGGACGACTATATCATATAGCTGCCATAGGAAGGATCGGTAAATTTTAATGAAAAAAATTATAATTTAGCCAATTTTTAAGATATTTGCATATAATTTTGGATCTGACTATTTGGTATTGTTTTAAAATTTCGGTTTTACTTTTATCAAGATCGGAGAACTATAGCATATAGCTGTCATAGGACCGATCGGAAAATTTTGAGAAAAAAATCTAACTAAGCCAATTTTCCGATAGGGACCATTTAGTAGTTCTTGGTGATTTTAATATCCCAGGGGCTATTTGGTCCTCAACCAATTCCTCCAATACACTTTTTACCACCACACAGCATGATTTTATTTCTGGCTTGTTCGACATTTCGCTGTCTCAAGTCAATCATGTACGAAATTCCCTAGGGCGCTTGCTTGACCTCTGTTTCTCAGAACCGGCAAGAGTTAGTTACTGAAGATCCCTATCATCCTACTTTCGATGTGACTATCGACATTGGGACTGAGTTACAGAATATTTCTGATCGTCCAGCCAAAAAATCCTCTGCTTTCGCAAGACGGACTTCGAACGGCTGAATAACTTTATATCTGGTCTGATTTTTACAGGTGCACTGACATGGCTGAAGCCGCCGATATTTTTTACAGTGCCATGAATTCATTATTTCCTGAATGTGTTCCGTAGGTTTACTAAAGTCGCCTTAAAAATAAAAAATCTCATCTGCATTCTAAACATAAACGTAACTGTTCTCAATCTGTCCTTTCCTCTTATTTATTTGCTCGGTCGAGATTTATCGTACTGAACGCGCAGTGTTACAAAAATTATTTGACTCGTTGTAAGGCCCAGTCCTCTGAGGACCCAAAACAGTTTTATAATTTTGTTAACACCAAACGTAAGCCAATTACTCATGTGCAATCCCCTTCTAAAATTGTTTACCTTGTCCTTAGAGACCTCCCACTTTCCCCTTATTTGGAAGGAATCATTTGTTATTCCTCTTCACAAAAACGGTAGCAAATCAGATGCCGATAACTATAGAGGGATCTAAGTTGTCGGCCATTCCAAAACTGTTCGAAAAATCATTACTCCTCACTTGCAGCACCTACATAGGTCAACATGGAATTATAAAGCGAAGATCAACGACTACTAATCTTTCGGAGCTCACTTCCTTCATAATAAGGGGCTTCCATAAAAACTTTCAGACAGACGTAATCAATACTGATTTCAGTAAGGCATTCGACTCTGTCAACCATTCCCTACTTGTTGGGAAACTCTAATGGGATTTTCGGTTGATCTTCTTAGTTGGATCTCAAGTTATCTGAATGGCAGGACGCAAAAGGTCCTATTTAAAAATACTTTATCAAATGTTCTCAGGGTTACTTCTGGCGTCCCGCAAGGAAGCCAATTGGGTCCCCTGCTATTTACATTATTTATTAACGACCTTCCCAATGTCTTGACTAACTCCAGAGTACTTATGTACGCGGACGACGTCAAACTTTGTGTGCAATATACGGACGCGTCTTGACAGTCTGATTAAGATCGGTCTGTAAGATCTTAATCATTTTCAAAATGGTACAGTATAAACTTATTAAATTTAAACGGCTCTAAATTCAAGCTGACATGACATTCTCTCGTGTCGCTCCTAAGCTTGCGACTTACACGCTAAACTGCTGCTCTTTGGAAAGAATCGCTTTAGTTGATGATTTAGGTGTCCGTCTGGATCCTAAACTTAACTTTATTGATCATATTTCATGCAGGGTGAATAAAGCCACAGGTGTGCTTGGATTTATAAAACGTTGGTCGAATGAATTCAATGACCCGTACGTTACAAAACCTCTATATATTTCTTTAGTTCGTCCTATCTTAGAATATGGATCTTGCGTTTGGAATCCTCAGTATGGGGTCCACAGTAAACGCATTGAGTCGTTTCTAAGAACTACTATTCTAGTAGATTCCTCCTTATTAATTTATTTATAACCTTATCCACGGTGACGTGGAAAGTGCTGATTTGTTGGGTCAGCGAAACTTTCACGTACCGAGTAGAAATACTAGGTCCTATATTCCCTTAGTGTTGCGCCACTGTAGAACGTGCTTTGAATTCCATGAACCTCTTAGAGTATTATGTGCAAATTATAACGAATTGTACACAATAATTTCAAACCTAGATAGCCTTCCTAAGCTAAAAACATTAATACTTACCCACTTAGTACGCAATGCGTACTACGCATGCAAGCCAACAATCTGGCAGCACGCTAGTAGTCACTTCCTCGAATTCCTTTTTCCTTTTCCTACTAACACCTAACACGAACAAGCACGTACTTGGTGTCATACTTGGGCCACTTGGGTGTACTGACCGTCGTGCATCAACGTCCAAGATAAAATGATTTGTTAGATCGTGAATTTCAACGTGACCAAAATTCGATTTTATTTACCTGTGTTTATTTTTATACCCTTTCCCGTAGGTACATAGGTATATTAATTTTGTGCAAATATATGTAACAGGCAGAAGGAAGCATTTCCGACCCCATAAAGTATATATATTCTTGATCAGCATCACCAGCCAAGTCGATATAGCCATGTCTGTCTGCCCGTCTGTCCGTCTGTCCGTCTGTATGAACGCCTAGATCTCAGCAACTACAAGAGCTAGAGCCACCAAATTCGCTATGTAGGTCGGAATGTTTTGCACGCAGATCAAGTTTGTTTCAGATTTTAAAATTTCCCTCCCACTCCCCCGCAAATCAATAAAAAACGTTTTGCAGCCACAAATATTAAAATAGATCTTTTTTTTGTGCATAGGCATGCATATGTAGTACATGTATCAATACCGAAAATCTGGTAAAGATCGGATAAAAAACACAAAAGCTATTTACTTATCAGTTTGTTATCATTTTGGCAGCTAGCAACAGGAGCTTCCCAAAAAACAACAACAAAACTAATGAGCGCAAGAAACTAACTCCCGTGCGCAAGAAAGAGAGGGTTATCTCTGTCTCTGTCTTGCACACGCAAGTGCATGAGATGGTGGTGGTTTTGAAAAGAGCGAGTTTGTTTACATTTCTCTAATAGGCAAAAGTCGCGATCAGCTGATTTTTGTTTATCGTTGTCAAAGCCATGACAAAGAAGAAGCGTAAAAAGGATGAGAGCAACCAAATGGCTAGAAAGGTACAGAGATAGAACTGAACCAATGGATAAAAGGAGATAGCATGGCATGCTGTATTTATAAGCTTATTAGATTTGAAAACGTCGACAACCAATTGTGATACTCACATTGATTGGGCGTTTCCAAATATGTCGAATGGCCATGCCATCGCCAGAATTTTTGAAACCATTTATAGTTTTCATGAGGCATTTTCCGTTAGCGTTGAAAACGGCAATAGGTAGCCAAGGTAATTTTAAGTCATGTATATACTTTAAATATATATTTACTTAAAAAAAAAAAAAGTAATAATATTTAATTTTAGGTATTTGTAAGCCATTTATGTATTAACCTTTATATATAAATATGTTGTAAGCAAGATAATTTAATAATGATTTTTAATTTTGTGTTATTTGATGTACATATTAGCTAAAATTATCTTTGTTTTTTGTTTTTAATGCTTGCTTACAACTTAAGGTAGCTAAAATTAATTTTTTTTTTTGGGAACAAGGAGATGTTTAGATAATTCTTATTTTAGAAATATTTAATCAACTCAAGTCGACTTGTAGGTCTCTTTTTGACCCCTTTGCAATTGCATTGGCCTCCACGTGGTGTTCCCTGGTTACCGATTTTATTTATAATCGGGAGCTAATTCGAGCGGCGATATATTTTGGTACAGGGTATATAACAGTCGTTCACGAACGACTGTAGCTTTCTTACTTGTTATGTAACGAAATTGAAAAATGTGTATGACCCAATCGTGAGTTTCCAACCCGATTCAGCCCGTTACGGCTTATATATTGATGAGAATAGTAGAAAAAAAAGGATGTTAACAGCTGTGATGTTACTT
This sequence comes from Drosophila seguyi, assembly GCA_008042675.1. NCBI lineage: Eukaryota > Metazoa > Arthropoda > Insecta > Diptera > Drosophilidae > Drosophila > Drosophila seguyi. The sequence continues at coordinate 20,164 of VNJU01001132.1, read as the reverse complement.
TCAAAATAAATGAATTGATATATTCATTCCTATGGCAGCTATATGATATAGTGGTCCGATTTGGATAAAATTAAAACCGAATTTATAGAGAAATACAAAATGGCCATGCCTCAAACTTTATGAAATTATGTGGGAAATTGGCTAGATTTTTTTTTTATTATGTGGGAAATTGGTTAGATCGAGAGCATACAGAAAACGATATGCAGTTTCATTCAGATAGCTTCAAAACGGAGGGACTAGTTTATAGGGTCGGAAATGTCTCCTAAACTGCGTTGCAAACTTCTGACTAAAATTATAATACCCTGCAAGCGTATGAAAAGCAAAACTTGCAAAGTTGCTCAATCAAATTTTTTTCAACGGAAACAACAAACAAACAAACAAACAAACAAACAAAAAAACGCAGCAGAGGCGTACTCGCTCTGTGGTTTGTGTTGTTCAGTGAGAAAAAAACACGAAACTCTCACATGAAGACAGTATGATACAAACACTGCTGACGAATGCTCAGTAATCAGCTCAGTAAGTGTCTTTTTTGTGGTTGTGTGCGTTGTTATTAATGCTTTGCATGTACATACCAGAGATCGGCACCGGTGCCTGATTTGAGCACTACAAGTACACTCGCATAAAAAGTGGTTGCGGTGTTACTCACACCGCATAATATGCGGTTGCGGTATTTTACCACCGCAAAGTCTGTGTGTAATATGCGGTGGAATAAGACACACTCAAAAATATACTCTGTCTCTTTCACGCGCGGAAATTGTGTAAGTCGCACACCGCCTAGCAGAATACACATGCCTAAAATCGACCAAGGCCACACACGCAGAATAATTACAATATGCTAGAAAATAATTTAAAGCTTAAAGTTGCTTTTTCATATTACCTTTCGATCTCCTTTTTAAAGCCATTGCATTGGCACCAAAAATGTTTGTGTTGTTTTTTCACACACAATTGTATATGTATACTCTGCGTACACGAGTAAAAAGTCAACCAGTCAGTAGGTATCTACTCATGTTTGGCACCGCATAGAAGGGCTGCACAAAAGAAACGAGTAAAAAAACACCGCATCATGTTTTGATGCGGTGCTTTGTGACGCGAGGTTACAAATACTGTGTGTGTATGCGGTGTACTTGTAGTTGCGGTGGACTAATGTAGATCTCTGGTACATACATATATTCGCAGAGCGTGGATGGGGAAGCGAGGCAAAGATTTATATTATAACAAATTAAGTAAAACCGCAAAATAATAGAAAAACATAATTTTTACTATTTAGGAAGTAACATCCATTTCATTATCCTCGAACGCTATTCTCCTCTTCTTCAAGTTTTTTGGCAACTCGGCATTGTCAATTTCTTCGCGCATTAAATTCAAAATATCAGAATGTTTTGCAGTCATGTGCCGCCTTACATTTGAATTGTGGTTTCCAGATAATTTGCAGCCACATAAGCTACATAAGGACGTATTTAATATTGCCAAAATTAAAATCAAATGCACTTTCTTTCCACGACACATTTTGACAGCAAGCTTTATACAACTGTCATATCCCATGCAATATGAGTGTTTTCGGAGGGTTTTCTGATACTTTTTTATGAGGATTTACGCTCGTAGTGTGCAGAAAAGAGGCCGAAAATAGCGTTTTTTTCCTCGAAAATCCAGGACCATAATGAGGGTACTTTTTAGAGTCCGTTATGACCCTGTTCTGAGTGCGAAATATGTTGCCTTTTCAGACACTTAATTTGCTCCAAAATGACACTTTTATGTGCGCTTTTCAGGCACCTAAATCGATCAAAAAAGATACTTTTATGTGCGTTTTTCAGGCTCTTAAATCGCTCCGAAAAGATACTTTTTATTAAATTTTTATTTATGTATATATTCATACATTTATTATATTTTATGTTTGACCTTATTAGAAAAAATATAAACATGTAAAACGTACGTAAACTTCAAACATAATTAGTCAATTTACCATTTAATTTATTTTTTTGATTTCTTATAAATTATAATTATACTTAATTATACATACAACAATCATCAAATATAATTTGTCAATTTAACATTTAATTATTTTTCCCTGTTTTCTTAATTCTGTCAGCTGCAGTATGAAACCACTTGCTGCATATGGTGGAAAACTGCTTTTCATCCACCGAAAATTTTTTATTTACGGATTCTAAAGAATATAAAAAATAGTTAATATTTAAATTGATTAATAAAAGCATTTAATTACCTCTAAGTATTGTGGTTATGGTCATGCTAAAAATTCATGTTTTGGCGATAGTCCCCTTCGAGAAATAGTGGGATGCAGCCCCATCTCTATATATTTTTTTAATATGGTCCATACAAATTTGGCAGGGTCAGCAATATTGTAATTTAACAATTCGGCTTCCTATAAAATAAAAAGTAGAAAATGGCTGTTTTAGTTTAAAGATATAGAGCGATTTTATTGTGTATTACCAGTTGCTCACACAAGGGCGATTATTATTTTGTTTGCATCATATAGGCTTTTACTTCGGCCACTCATGTTTATTATTTACTTATTTGATTATATTTACTTGTTTATCGAGTATATTTCCTTTTTTTAAATTTTTGATTTCACTACACTTTACTTTGCACGTCCGACTTCCAGTTTCGTAATGCACAAACTGAAAATTTTTCAGGAAGAATCTGCATCCCGTTATTCAAAACGAGCTCTTTTACTTTGTGTTCACTCAGAAAACGCTTAGAAGAAAGATCCTCTTCTGAGCCACTGCACACTTTGTATTTACATTCCGTAGCACCGAAAACGCACATAAGAAAGAGCTTTTTAAGATGTTAACTTTCTGTTTACTTAGTATAGCTCCGAAAACGCACATAAAAATTTATTTATATCAGAAAATGGAGCGTTTTAAGAGCCTATGTTTTCAAAGCACTGATTGGGCTCCGAAAACGCTCTTATTTATGTGTTTACTCAGAAAAAAGGTCTCTTTATGAGCCTATATTTTTAATGCACATATTGGGCTCTGAAAACGCTCTTTTTTTGTTTACTCAGAAAACGGTCTGAAGGTGGGCTCTTTTCAGACACATAATCCGCAGCGATCCTAACTTTGCATGCTGGGATGAAGCACACGCGCAGCACACATACATGCAGAAAAAGCACAATGAAAGTACGAAAAAAACTACAAAATTCGTTCACTCGTTGAGCATAGAGCGAGTCGAGAAAAAACGAAGTTGTTTTGTTTTCTGATTTCAATCGTGTAAGCGTGCGACAGCTCGTTTGCTGACAGTTTGAAAAAAAATAACACTCTTTGCGAGCTCTGGCGAAAAGACTATCTGCAAAGTTACATTCAGATAGCTTCCCTGCAGGGAGAAAAAATCGAAATATGTAAATATGTAAACTTTTAGCCTTTTAACATGACTTGTTTCGGCCTGTTCCAGTTTACACTCGTGACGTGAATTTGATAACATTGTCTGTTTTTATAATAAGCAAATTGCTGTTGTTGATTGAAGGGTTTTGTATTAAACATCCCTCTAGTTACTTTTATTGCCAAACAATGCCAGCTGGTCGGAGCGTTTGTTTTGCCATAGTATAATTAGGGGCTGATAAAATTTTGGGCTGTTCATCTGCCAAGTTTTGTTTAAATACCTAGTTTTTTTACCTTTGCCGGGTATTTAATTTACAATATTTACTAGTATTTAGTACCTTATAGCATATGCTTTTATGAAAATCTTACCATAGTTTTCGAATTCTTGTTGTGTTGCAATTGACGATTCCTCTGAAATATAGTTGCTGCCACTTAAGTTTTTCTGGTGCGTAGTATTGCCGACTGTGTAATCTTCAGTTGGCAAATTAGAATCATAGGAAGTGTTCGAAACATTCGGGGCATTGCACTCGTTAATAAATGAAGCATATGAATTACTACTACAGTCCTTTGGAAAATTATCTCCAGATGGCCGAGGGTTTATAGGTTCATAAATGGAATCATATGTGGAAGTGCTCTGTAAAAAGTTAATTAGTATTAATTTTATCGAATTTGATTACAGGAGCAGGCCTTCTATCTGTTACATTAAATCTCATTTAATACTGAGATATAAATATTTAAAAACCTTAAAGTACCTTATCGACTCAAATGCTGATCAAAAATATATATATACGTTATGAGATCGGGAAAAAATGACTAAAAAAACGGTTCCTTCTGCACGATACTAAAATTTTAGTTTGACATTCAAATTCTTTGCCCACATTTTCCCTAAACCTATTGTTTTTTCTGGTAATATATTTTTAAAACGCTACAATCCCAAGCTGACTTTTAATTCTACATGTATATAAAGCTGATCGTCACTACGTTAACGGCCGTCCAAAAGGATTGAGAAAGCTGCCTACCTTACTGCCGGTACCGTTTAGTTGTTGAATCGGGTACTGATTGGCGTATGTTTTGGCAAAATGTTGACTTGTTAAATTTAATTTATTTTGTAACGAATTATCCATTGCGGCCTTATTGCTGAACACATTAGACGACGCACGTCTCAGTTCGCTGTATGAGGAGCTAACAGCGCTCACAGGACTTGGAGGTGGGGGCACGTCATCTTCTCTGTCATTATCTTCCGATTGTATGTTAGTGCTCACCGAAAGCAACTTATGGTTTGAACATTCTGAAAGAAATAATATCGATATGTAAGAAAGTGTTAGACGCTAGATAACCTTTATTTAATGTTTCTTTTTACCCTTGCAGGGTATTATAATTTTAGTCAGAAGTTTGCAACGCAGTGAAGGAGACATTTCCGACTCTATAAATTATATATATTCTTGATCAGCATCAACAGCCGAGTCGAAATAGCCATGTCAGTCTGTTCGTCTGTCCGTTCGTTTCTACGCAAACTAGTCCCTCAGTTGTGAAGCTATCTGAAATTTTGCACATAGTCTTCTATATGCTCTCACTACTATATAAGTCGGAACCGGTCGGATCGGACGACTATATCATATAGCTGCCATAGGAACGATCGGTAAATTTTTATAAAAAAGAATTATAACTTTGCCAATTTCTAAGATATTTGCATATAATTTTGGATCTGACTATTTGGTAATGTTTTAGAATTTCGGTTTTAATTTTATCAAGATCGGAGAACTATATCATATAGCTGCTATAGGACCGATCGGAAAATTTTGAAAAAAAAAGAAGAACTATGCCAATTTTCCACATATTTTCATAAAATTTGAGACATGGCCATTTTGTATGATTCCAGAATTTCGGTTTTAATTCTATCAAAATCGGACCACTATATCATAAGCTGCCATAGGAATATATATCTGTTTGGCTTTGTTGCTTGCAACATTTTTCGCCAGCAACATTCTGCACTGGCAACATTTATTTTATGACAGTACCCGAGAAAGCGTAAAAGTCAGAACATTTCTCTTCTTCTACTACTAATTACTGCAAGGGTATTTAAACTTCGGCATGCCGAAATTAGCTTCCTTTCCTGTTTCTTTTACTTTTTATTTGTAACATGATAATTGAAAACATGAAAAGATTCTACTCTGCACGCGGAATATTGTATTCAATTGCCTATACATGTTTTGACTTTTACAGTAACAAACTAAATTCTATTCAACCAAAAAATTCTTTTTTTTTTGTGGCAACATGTTTATTATTTGTTTTCTAAAAATGTTCCGACCTTTCCTATGGCAGCTATGTATATCTTTCGATCTGGCCTGTTCCGGCTGATATACTAACAAGAAAGGAAGCTAACTTTACCATGCCGAAGTTAAAAAACCCTTGCAGTAAGTGTGTCGGGTACTGACATACGGTAATTTTTGCGAACGAACTTAATAAAATTTAAAACGAAATTCTAGAATAATACAAAATGGCCATGTATCAAGTGTTATTGGCCAAGTTATAAAAAAAGTATTAAAAAGATACAAAGACTATATATTAGTTTTATTTTTATAGATTCACAACGGAATGACGACGGACAAGGCTAGGTGGCTTTATATGGGTGGAAACAACTACTTCACTGCAATGCCAACATCTGAAATAACATAAAAAAACAACTACATCTCTGGAAAACAGCCATGTAAATTTTTGCAGTTATATGAAATTCGTAAGCCAATTCTCATAAAATGGAATACGAAATTCTAAAATAGCTATTCGCCCTCCTCCTCTCGCCTAGATCTGCCCCCGCTCGCTACGTTTGCCATAGAGGTGCAGAAACATCGATGTATGTACACATCGAGGTTTTTGATGTTTTTAAAAAATATCGATGTTTTCCGACGATACATCGACGATGTTTAAAAAAAAAATGAACATTTTTAAATATATATTAAAATATACCATAAGATATGTATTAAAAAAAATGTATAAAAACTCGAAATTCATAAGATTGAATCTAATTCTAATATATTTTTTTTTAAGTATTCATAATTTGTATTAATAGACATTAACTTGTCGACCACGCCTGACTGAAAACGGGTACATCGATCGGAAATAATCCGTCCAGCTTTTCTGATCGCTCGCTCAGATTCGCATGATGTTTCAGGCACACAAACATTTTTTAACCACTTCCTTATATGGTTCAATGTTTTTTGAACAATCCAAAATTAAAATATATTTATTTCGATATAAACACAATATGAAATATATATAAATAAACCTTCCAGAAAGTTTAATAAATCGCATGATTCAGGCTCTTTAGAGGTTTCGGTATTGTGTCGTAGAAGAATGATCGGGTCTGATCGCGTTGTACTTGCAAAGGCTTTCTGAGTGATTTAGTGGTGTGGTGGGTCGCTGATTTGGAATGCTCACTTGACAACTTTTTTATCAGAATTGTTGGTCATCTGAAGACCATGTTTTTTGAACCTTGGATCTATCATTGTGGGACACCCAAAGTGTTAAAGTGCTTCTTTGAAAAGTGATGGCAGCCAAATATCGATAGTAAAAAAACATTGATTTTTTACAATTTTCCACAACACCGATGTATCGATGTTTTCTGCACCTATGATGCATATTGATCATATTCCATATTTTATATTCATAATCTTTCAGCACTGCCGAAAAAATTTTTATATAATAGAGATACAAAACTCCCGCTAATAAGATATCCGTCCAATCCTTTCCGTTCCGACTTATGTAGTAGCGCGAGCATATAGAAGGCTCTCTGCAAAGTTTCATTTAGATCAGAGATGGGCACGAGATCTAACGGTTTGGGTAGCAGCTCGGCCAGAAAAAAAAAAAACAACAACCCCTAGCGTCGCGACGCGTCGCAGCCACGCACCACACAGAATGTGCGAGCAGAGAAAATACACTGACAAAAACTTTTTGATCCGAATTAGTAATTTTCGTAAAGAAATATCTCATCTCAAGTTGGGAGCTTTCAATATGTTCATCCATTTTTGTCCGCTAAGAAAAACGACTGCAAAAGAAACCCAAACGTTTTTTCTTTAGTGCAGAAGTCAACGCCAGCCGCGCAGTTCCCTTTAAAATTGTTCTTGTTTTTGGTACGATTTGCGAGTTCGGTCCCTTGGATTGTGTTGTTGCAAGCTCGAGATCGCGGCGATGTGCTTGCTACCTGCGCCAAAAGTCTGTGTCGTTGTTTTTGTAAAACATCACGGTTCGCTGATCGCGAGCACCGAACATCTGGCACGACTTGCTGGCGCCTCCGAAAAAAGATAACGGTTTGAGCAGTGTGAGCAAATTGAGCCACGGCGTGCCCATCTCTGATTTAGATAGCTTCAAAACTGAGGGACGAGTTTGCGTAGAAAGATAGACGGACGTGGCTAGTTCGGCTGTTGATGCTGATCGAGAATATATGTATCAACTTTATACTTTATATACATGTAAAGCAGAGTGAGGAGTATCGATAGTTATGATCGAGCCCGCATCGTGCCCGATAGATAACGATATTTGTAAGGAGATACCATCATCATAGTGGAAGAAGAGGAGTCACTAGCGTTGAAGAAATATAGGGAGTAGAAAGTGTGGCAAGACCAGCACGTTGGGATCGTGCAGATACAGTCAGAATCAAGTTGTCAAGTAGTCGTCGAGGGATTCAAGTCCGAGCATATAAGTTGGTGTGTCGGAGGGTCAGTCGTCGGTCAAGTAGTCAAGTCGTCAAGTTGCAGCCATTGTCAGCAAGGTCAGGAAGTCGCCAACTCAATTATTTGTCATCCCGCAATTCATGTAATTTCCAACATAATCATATTAATAAACAGGCTATAATGCCTTACATACATATGTCTCTTTCACTGAGTTCCAAACTTCTGACTAAAACTATAAAACCTTATAATAAAGAAAACAAGGAAAAAAGAGCAACACTTTTCTAGTGTATTTTAGACATAATTTAACTAGTTTCATTTCCGGCACCATATACAAAATATATCCAGCCTTCAAACTAAAGACTTTTACCAACGTCCCGAATCAGAAATTTACTTAATAATTACATAGTTAAATAACAAAATTAAATTATTATTTATTTTGTTATTTAAAAATTTAATTATGTGTTTTATATTTTGAAGCTGAAGGTGTCATTCTCACTTTTGTCCTACTTCGTGTCGTGGTGTCTTTGTTTGATTTCACATAATTTTCCTTAAACGAATCTCTAGAATATAGGTATAAAACAAATAAATTAAAAAGTAGTAATTTTCCCAGAACGCTTGAAAATGTTAAAAAATAAAGACAAACTATTATTTACCTGAATCATTTTCATCTGAACCTTCAAAAGGGGATCCTCTTCTATAAGGTTGAAGTATATTCGTATATACTTCGCAATTGCTTAACGAATTCGGTGAGAGTTTTGGAGCAATTGATGTCAATTGGGCTGGCATTCCTAAAAGACCTTTCCTTTCCATTTGAAGTTTGTGATAAGCTAAAGCTTCTAATTGCTGTTCCAAAATAGCAGGATTATCCAATGTCGTCTTTGCATTAAGTGAAGTGTTTTCATCACGATTGAATTCGGCAGAACGTAACTGGTGTTTTCGAAAAAGTAAAGGATTCTCCATTCCGAAAAGAGGCTGGGAATAGAGCGGCTCGCGTGAACAAGTGACTTGCTTACTGGAAGGAACCTGCAATACAAATATGTATAATATCTAAACATATATAAAACAAAACGAATACCATATATATATATATATATATATATATATATATACCTACAGTTACTCGCAGCTATTTTCGTGCAGTAAAGAATCAAAATTTAAATGTAAAGGTACCTGTGGCTAATCTATTAATAATAATAAAATAATATAAGCGCAGTATTTAAAGTCTTTTTATTAACCGTTATTCTGACCTCAGACAATAACAAAATTTAAGGGCTTTAAGGCTTTTTTTATTCAAATGCGTCTTTTGTGCTCTTCGCTAAAATCATTTTATTATTATTAATTTACTACCTAACCAAGCTGACTTCCTAATGCCTATTTCAATAGCAATAAAGTCCTTTCAACAGATTTGTAATGTGCAATTTTATTTTTCCTAAATACATTATGTTGTCGGGACAACAAATTCTCCTGAACAGAACCGTCATGTCAATTATGTGAATCATAATTATTAACAAAAATCTGTTTTCTTTTTCGTTTGATTAGCTGGCCCCAAAACGGATAAATTCAACATATAATGTGAGAAATATGGGGTTTCTATATATAGGAAATGTGACATTCGTAAGATTAATGATGTTTATGCAATATGTTTCCAGTTTGGTAATTTTGCAAATAGACACTCTTTTGTTGAGTTCATCAGCTAGTGTTGATCGTGGAATCACTGATAATGATGACGAAAATCTTCTGCTAATAAAATCATTGCATTTCCAAATTGGTTATGATTACTCCGTAGATTATTTAAGGGGTTATCTACAAATTTGGTGCTCAAAAAATCGAAAATGTTTATTTTTATTGCATTTTCTGAAAGTACATACTTTCAAAAGTATCTGTGCAAAATTTTATCCATATCTGAGCACTAGATCATAAATTACAGTCTTTTGGAGCGCACCGGTACCATCCGTAAGCACTTGGCAACACAAAACTTTAAACGCGACTTTTTTGAAAAGTGCCGTTGCGGTGAACACTCTATCTCAAAAATTTTTTATTAGATTTGCAAACATTTTCTTTTAAATTTTTCATATTTAAAATGTCGTGTACTTCAACTAATCATTCATTGTAATCAATAAATTATCAATTCTTTGCAATGAATTTTTGTTACAAAATTTTAAACATCTGAAAAATCTTTTTTTTTGTTTTTAATTGTTTGTGTCGCGGATTTTGATCTTGTAATTACACCACGACGCGTTTTCCTTTAATAAAAATCTAACTTGTTTGTTTTCAGTTAAGCGGTTCAACCTGGAGCGTGAACACCACAAGCGCCTCCAATAAAACACGCTTTGGGAGAGAGGCCATAACTCTGACAATATTCAAGATTTTTTTATGATTCAAGCTGTTTTTTTATCTTTAATATATCGACCAACGAATTGTCTTTCGCTTTTTGTATACAAAATTTCATAAAACCCTATAAAAAAAATGACGAAGCTCACTTTTTTGTACCAACTTTTTATATAACCCCTTAAGGGGGCATATACACCTAGAAAAATTTTTTTTCGATTTTTTTTTGGTTTTATTTTCTTAAAGTTTGATATCTATAAGAATGTCTGGTCCAAGTTTCAAGTCAAAATTCGAAAAAATTACGAAGTTATAGCCAAAAATGCACGCCTTCGTTCAAGAAGCGCCATATATTGACAAATTTTCAAACCCGTTTTTCTCGAAACTATGTTTTCCAAATCGGTACCAGAAATATCTGGAAAACCATATTCTATACATAAAAATCTAGTCTTTATCATAGAATTTTTTTTTTAAATTTTAGTTTTTTTTTTTATTGGGAAAATAAGGACGACTTTTTTTATGAAAATCGAAATTTTAAGTTCAAACGATCGGCATTTTGTCAAAAATCGATATTTCCAAAATTGGATATGATAAAAACTAGATTTAAGTATCCATTTGGCCCTCTAGGTGTATATGCCCTCTTAAGGTTCTGCGTAAAGCCTCGAAATATTTTTTATGTGACACCGCGCATTCATCGTAGTCCAATCTATTAAGCCTCTTTGCTATTGCAGAGTTCTTCGATATGTTGCATGTTGGAGTTTCATTGCGTTACATATCTAAGAAGTAAATCCCTTCAGTTTCATGATTTGATACTTTTATCAAATATACTTCTGTTGATCAAAAGGCGGATAATTTTTTTTAATTTGTTCTTTTAAAGCATAGGAATTATACAGTTTTTTTCGAGTCAAATTTTTGTTGAAAGCATCAAGCATTGGACATTTGGGGCGGCTAGGTTTATTGAACAAGTCCTCAAGTGAAATAAATATTTCGTTGGAACTTTCTTTACTGATTTGTATATTTGGATTTCCCTTTTTTTTGTATTTGATACAAAATATCATTACACATATACACTCCTGCCCACAATTATACGACACCCCGAAAATTTATGTTTCGACCCTCGTAGGTCGATGGGGAAGCATAGTACAACAAAAACAAGTATGCAGAATGAAAGCTTAATCAAATCTACGTACGCTTTGGAGCGTTCTTAGAGAGACGTTCTTTCATTCGCCAGTCCGACGCCTTCCTTTCTGTTCGTCTGCCGTCTCGTTACCATCGATGCCCTGGTGGCTGGAAACTAGTAGATCCGCACTGACATTTTCGTGCTAAGGATATCTAGTGCCTCCCTGCTTGCCAGTACACTTTTGGAACTGACCGCTAACAATTACATGGATCATATAGCCGCTTGACTGTCTACAAACAAGTTAACCGATTCATATGGCCGATCTCTGTTTTGCGCAAGGTCTGCCGCTTTCCCTATGGCGAATACTTCCGCCTGGAATATGCTGCATTGGCTTGGTAGCTTATACGACAGCCTTATTTCAGGGTCTGTACAGTATATGCCCGCTCCAACTCCTCCTTCCATCTTGGAGCCGTAAATGTATATATTGAGGTGTTGAGCATGGTTCTGACCTGTTTTCCAGTCGTCAGGTCCCATGAAGGTTGTTTTGCATCCGGGCACGTTCTGGTTATCATGTAGTCAGATGTACTGCTCAGGTCTTGACCAATTGAACTATGCCCAAATGCTTGTAGATACATATTCCCTGATGCAACCAGACGTTGTGCTGCCTTTCATACAATCAGTTGCGCGTGGATATCTAGGGGATCGATTCCGATTTTGGTTTCGAGTGATTTTTTGGGGGTTGATCTCAGCACCCCTGTTATGCAGAGAAGTGCCTGCTGCTGAGTTCTCTCCAAGAGTATGTTATAGGTTTTCTTTTCCATGGCTTGCCACCACACTAAGACTCCATACATCAGAGTCGGACGCACCACCAGTATATAGACCCAGTGCTGTAGAGCGGTTGAGAGCCCATGTGCTGCTAAGCATCTTCTTGCATACATATAGCGCTATGGTGGCCTTATTTACCCTCTCCAGTACATTGGGCTTCCATGTCAGCTTGCTGTCTAGTACAATGCCGAGGTATTTAACTTGTGTTTTCGGGGTCAGCCTGGTTGTGTAAATTTTCGGGGGGACCCACTGCACTTTGTATCTCTTGGTGAAGAGAATGAGGTCCGTCTTGTCCGCGTTCGTACTAAGTCCTACCTTCTTCGCCCACTCACATATCTCCCTGAGTGTTGATTCCACAATCGAGCTGAGGGTCGATGGACAGACTCCCGTGATAATTATGCTTATGTCGTCAGCATAGGCTGTTATCTTTTGGGCCTTCCTTTCGAATCTCTTGATCAGGTCGTCCACCACCATATTCCACAGGAGAGGTGACAGGACCCCGCCTTGCGGCGTGCCCCTGTAAGCTCCTTTCACCATGGAGCGCTGCCTCAATCGGATTGTACCCGCCTACAGCTTAGCAGATTTCTTATCCACATGCTGATGGCGGGGGGCGTATTGGCCGTTTCTAGGCGGTCCATTATAGCGTCTGTGGTAACATTGTTAAATGCTCCGGATATGTCCACAAACACTCCGAGAGCATATTCTTTTTTGTGCAGGGCTTTCTCAATGGTGGCTACTAGTGAGTGTAGTGCCGTTTCCACTGATTTCCCTTTTGTGTAAGCGTGCTGGTTGGTTGACATTAGTCTTCCCACATCGATTCTGATGTATACATTTAGCAGCTTTTCTAGCGTCTCTAGTAAAAAAGAGGTAAGGCTTATCGGCCTGTAGTCCTTGGGGCTCACGTGACTGCACTTCCCTGCTTTTGGCAGGAAGACAATCCTAGAGGTCCTCCATTGGATAGGGATATAGCCCGTGCTTAAGCTGTGAAAATAGCGTTGAGCCATGAGGTTATGGGTAGATGATAAAAAAGTTTAAAAGCAATGTTGCGAGAGAAAAATGTTGCCAGCGAAGAATGTTGCTAGTGAAAAATTTTGCGAACGAACTAAATGTTGCAAGCAGAAAAATTAGAACCGAAATTCCGGAATAATACAAAATGGCCATATCTTAAATTTTATGAAAATATGTGGAAAAATGGCTAAGTTATATTTTTCCCCCAAAATTGTCCGATCGGTCCCATAGCACCTATATGATATAGTTGTCCGATTTTAATAAAATAAAAACCGAAATTCTAGAATAATAAAAAATGGCCAAATCTTAAATTTTATGCAAATATCTTTAAAATTGGCTAAGTTATAATTTTTTTCATTAAAATTTACCGATCGTTCCTATGGCAGCTATATGCGATCCGGCTTATATAGTTCCGACTTATATAGTAGTGAAAACGTATAGAAGACTATCTGCAAAGTTTCATTCAGATAGCTTCAAAACTCAGGGGCTAGTTTGCGTAGAAACGGACGGACGGACGGACAGATGGGTAAACGGACAGACGGACATGGCTAGATCGACTCGGCTGTTGATGCTGATCAAGAATATATATACTTTATAGGGTCGGAGGAAATGTCTCCTTCACTGCGTTGCAAACTTCAGACTAAAATTATAATACCATGCAAGGGTATAAAAATTGCTGTTTCTAGCCTTTTCAACGTATTCTAAGTTCTCAATTGAAGCTTCTGTAGATGATTCGTTTGTTGTTCAGTAAACAACTAGACACTTCGATTTCCAGACGATTTTTCTTAGCCCAATTCTTAACACTTTACAGGTCAATATTACATAAATTTATACATTTGCATACATTTATACTTTCATCAACTTGACTTAACGAACGACTGACATACATTTGGACATCATAGGCATACAAATGAACTTTAGACATAGACAAAACATTTGGCAGGTCAGTAAAATAGATAGTAAACAATAAATCTCCTACATCAGATCCTTGTGGTACACCACGAGTGGTAAGTTTAATAGCTGACAAGGAAAAATTAAACACGCTGCAGTTTCGATAACAAGATGTCATGATTGACGAAATAAGTGCCTTGCTAAAATGCAAAAAGTTAATATAACCCTAGTTTTATCAATATCTTGACATATGTATACTATTTTTAAAATTGCCAACGTGAAGCTTCGTTTTCGGCAGAAGCTAGTTATTGTGTAGCAAGGTACTTTATTTTTCCGGCCAATTGTATTTCAAAAACTTTTGACAAGTGGGAAGTATTGAAATTGGTCTATATTCGTCGTTATTATTATTATTATTATTATTTTGTGGGGCTCTTTTCTTATCTTAGAGTTTTCATCCGAAGTAACTATTTTTCAATTCCATTAGTGTACTAATTTTTCGTTAAATTTTATATAAAATCTATAATCTATACAAATGTTTTCTAGAAATCTTTAATTTTAGTTATATCTGGGAAACGAAAATATTGTTCTGTCATTATGACAGTTGTATTTGGACATATGTTTCAGAATGTCCAAGAAATAGTAGGAGCAGGACTAGAAGTTTAGTTTTTATATTGAAAGGAACATAATGGCATCCATGACCGATTGGTGTTGCACAGGACGCCATTTAAGCCCAAACCCAGACACGATCACAACCTTGCTTAAAAGTAGCTTGCATGTTCATTATAGAGGATGCTATTTTTTTTTCCCCTATTAATTTTATATTATTTATGCTACTAGAGCATTACAAATGTAATTGTGCAACATCAAAACTACACTTGTTGCCTATTTTGTAGACTACCTCTACAGCATATTTAGTTAGTTAGTGATTTTCCTTCATTGCAGGGTATTATAATTATTGTCAGAAGTTTGCAACGACCCTATAAAATATATATATATTCTTTATCAGCATAAACAGCAGAGTCGATCTGGGGATGTTTGTCTGTCCGTTTCTATGCAAACTAGTCCATCAGTGCTGAAGCTATCTGAATTAATAATAAATATATATGCTCTTACTACTATATAAGTCGGAACGGATCAGACGACTATACCATCAGTGATGCCAATACTTTTTGGAAAAAAAAAAACGGAAAAATGGTCCACCGGCTCGATCGCAGGTGTTGGGCTACAAACATTATCAGCGCCGCTTGCTGGCTACAAATTTTTCCCGGCTTCACAGGTTTTAAACATATTTTTTCTTGCGTAGTGCTCGAGGTATTTTTCCCATGTCTTTAGTGGCCATGTGCGCGCGAATTTGGTCTATGTTAGAATTTACACTGCACTTGCACAATTTGCAGTAGCCTTTGCTACTGTCCGATTTGTCCTTGCAGAGCCAGTCTTTAAAATCTGGCTGCTGCAACCAGCACTCGCCGAATTTTTTTAAACAAGTAAATTTGCACAAGCGCTTAGATATTACGATTTCAAAAGATATCGATAACAGTTTGAAATTATATATAATATAAATTTGGTCTAAGATTTGTCCGGACAAAAATATTAAAAAAAAGGACAGATTTTTGGATAGGGAATGTTTGAGTTAAAAATGAGCAGTTAAAAACAGGACAGATCTGTCCGGAAAAAGGCCAATATAACATAATGTCTTAAGCTGCCATAAGAACGACATATTTATATGAGATTTGATACATTAGAGCTGTGTCGACCACTCACTATAGTTTCGATTTATTGAATATTTGCCACTATCGCCACTATCGACTTTTGTATTTCGATAGTTAGCGATATTGACCATCACTCTTTTCCTTTGATTTTTTGAGTTGGGCTAATAATAAGCAACAGGCGCGCCTCTCTCAAGCCTAAAACTGTGGATCTCTTATTAATCCTTAATAAGAAGATCCTTAATAAGTGAATCTCTGATTGCTAATGGATTTTAATTTAGTTGTAATTTTTATTATTGTTGTGATATATTCCTATATTCCTATATAAATAGAAAATACCAACTTAATTTTGAATGAAAGTAAACAATTGGTTTTTTAATTGTATTTTGATAAAAAAAATGTTATGTGCACTTGAATCACATCGAATATTTAAACTATCGATAGTTCCCCAGCTGCAAGACCAGTTTGTACTATTCTAGAATTTCGGGTTTAATTTGATCAACATCGGACTGCTATATATATCAATTCGTTTATTTTGCTTTGTGATTGCAAAACTGTTTGGCTTTATTGCTCGTAACATTTAGTTGGTTTGCAACATTTTCTCTTATGTCAGTACCCGAGAAAGCGAAAAGTCAGAAAATTGAAAGAAAATGAAAAAATTATATTGGTTATTACTTTCTGGGAAATTCAACGTCAAATCCAGAAGTGTGTTTTTATCAGGTGTATCCATGTGAGCAATCGCAGTTATCTGTAACTTTTAATTTTAATGCATTAAATTGTTTTTGATATCTTTAATAGTACAGCAGCAGTGTTGACTTAAACTTTAAATTCTTGACTGCACGAAATAGGCTGCGGGCCACTTTACATATACATATTAAAATTTTTTACCCCTGCAGTACCACATGCATTCAATAGGCCACTGTCGAGCCTACGCTCTCATTTGACAATCTTTTTTCTCGAGCTCTGAATTTCGCCCTTTAACAAAAAGAAAGTTAATGAATAACTGATGAAAATAAGGTAAAAATTTTTCTATCTGTCATCAGCAAGGCGTCAGTAAAAACGGCTTATAGTTTCTTTCTCTCGCACTCTCCCTCCCTAAACAAACAAGCGTTTTTTATTTGCGTTTTAAGAAGGCTGACAAAAGTGAAACAGAGTTACAAATTTGTTAACAAATTCCAATTATGGCGTTTGTAATACAGCAGTAAATGCATGTTAAAAAAGTGCAATTACTGTGCAATTATATTAAAAACACTGGAATCAAACAGGAAAAACTAAGAGTTAAACCTAAAAATTACCAACTAGTAGCAAAGAGTATAAAACTATATAGAGAAGACGTCTTAAATGCTGTGATAGCACTACGCCTCTAGGCTACGATCGCTCTTTACCCGCATTTCTTTTTTTTTTCGCTTATTGGGTAAACAATGTATAAGTATAAGTAAGTTTTATTCATATTTGAATTAAAATTAATCCGAGAGCCGAAAGACTTTAAAACTCGTATAGGCTTTGCTAAGCACAACATAATATACTCATACCTCGCTTAACGGCCTAGTTAGGTTCTACAGAAATTGGCCGTAAAGCTAAATGCCGTATAACGAATCAAAAATGTGAATACATATTCATTCTATGGGTTCGCTTCCAAAAATTATAAATGTACTATATTATATAATTAGAAATGGATTTTATCCTTTTATATTATTAAAATTTAAGAGATTTGCAAAATGTGACAAGATTTTGGCCATTATAGCGAAACATTTTAGGTCGTAAAAAAAGGGCCGTTATGGCAAAAGTACATATAAAGAGCGGCCGTATAGCCAAGTGTGAGTGTATAGTGAACGAGGGATCGATTTTGATAAAATTTAAACCGAAAATCTAATGGTCAGATCTAATTTTATCTATTTTTAATCGAATTTTACGCAAATTTCCAAAATTGGCTAAGTTTTAATTTTTTTATTGAAATTTACCGATTGTTCCTATCGCAGCTATATGATATAGTCTTCGATCCAGCCCGTTCCGACTTATATGGTAGTGAGAAGACTATCTGCAAAGTTTAATTCAGATAGCTTCAAAAGTGAAGGACGAGTTTGCGTAGAAACGGACAGACGGACAGAAGGACAGACGGACATGGCAAGATCGACTTGGCTATTGATGCTGATGAATAATATATGTACATACATTATAGGGTCGGAAATGTCTCCTTTACTGCGTTGTAAACTTCTGACTAACATTATAATACCCTGCAAGGGTATAAAAAACACAAAAACTAACTTAAGTGTAGCGGGTTGAAAAAATCGATTTTTTTCCATATTTCTCATCCTGATGATGTTAGAAATACGCCTATGAAAGGTATTAGCTGTATATGCCCTCGTTCAAAAGTTATAAAGGATCAAATACGGCCGCGCGCGGCCATTTAGCTTAAATGCTCAGTCTTTAAAGGCTTCTCCTGAAAAGTCGTGTTTTTGGGGGTGGGGTATGCCTTTTCAGAAAAACGGTTGGGCCATTTGGGACAAAATTTGTTTTCCTTTGTTAAGGAGACATGTCGCTATGGCATGACTAATGTTTTTTCAAAAATCTTTACTTAAACAATATTTATAGTCATTCTTAGCAGAAAAAAAGAGCAAACAAAAAATTTTTTTTTCAAATGTTCATAGTTTTCAGAATTTTTGAGATTTTTGTAAAAGCTTTCGTCATGCGGTAGAGAACTGGATTACAAATCTCAAAAGTGGTGATCCCGTGCACCAACCTACTTTTTGACAAGTGCACATTCAAGAGCACATAGAAGGATTACCGAAACACTTGGAAATTATATCTATCTATATCATTTTGTAAAGTTCATAACTTAATAAAAAAAATAAAAAAAAACCGCATTAAAAAATCTTAAATAGTTCTTTTGTAATCCACTTTCAAAAAATTTGGGTTCGAAAACCGGCCGCTACACTAGAAGGGTCCCTTTAAAACTTTAAAGAATCTATATAACCATTAGAAAAAAATCATCAAATAATCAATATAATTAATCTTATATTATTATCTCTTTATAATGAAATTAACATATTTTTCCTAATGTAATTTATTATAAAAACATATGTAATACGTAAAAAAACTACTAACTGGAATTCTTCCCATACACCTTGGATTGGCAATCCGATGTCTTAACCACTAGGCCAAACGGCAAACTGCAAGCAGGCGACCGGGCGACCACATTCGAAGTAAAATCGAGCATTGCGAGTTCTACCTCTGGAACCAGCCATAGAACAGATTTTTTGTATGTAAAGTGAAAAATAAACAAGTAAGAAAGCTACAGTCGTTCGTGAACGACTGTTATATACCCTGTACCAAAATATATCGCCGCTCGAATTAGCTCCCGATTATAAATAATTGTGTTTAACCATATGAACTATATTTTTGCATAAATGTAAACGCATTATGAAAATTCATTATAATACATGCCTACATTTCTATCTATGGTACATAGTATAATAAATACATAAATAAAACGTTTCATTTTAAAGATTAAATAAACATATGTACATTTGAACATACATAATACTTCGCAAGTATATAAGAATGTTTGTATTTGCATATGTACATACATACATTTATAAGACTGAGACCCACGTGGTACGGCACTTCTTATTTTTGTCAAGGCCTCCACACTCTCAACCAAAAATTGGCGCGAGTCATATTGTCTGTCATAAAAATTAAAAAAATACAGCATGCCATGCTATCTCCTTCTATCCATTGGTTCAGTTCTATCTCTGTACCTTTCTAGCCATTTGGTTGCTCTCATCCTTTTTACGCTTCTTCTTTGTCATGGCTTTGACAACGATAAACAAAAATCAGCTGATCGCGACTTTTGCCTATTAGAGAAATGTAAAACTCGCTCTTTTCAAAACCACCACCATCTCATGCACTTGCGTGTGCAAGACAGAGACAGAGATAACCCTCTCTTTCTTGCGCACGGGAGTTAGTTTCTTGCGCTCATTAGTTTTGTTGTTGTTTTTTGGGAAGCTCCTGTTGCTAGCTGCCAAAATGATAACAAACTGATAAGTAAATAACTTTTGTGTTTTTTATCCGATCTTTACCAGATTTTCGGTATTGATACATGTACTACATATGCATGCCTATGCACAAAAAAAAATATCTATGGTAATATTTGTGGCTGCAAAACGTTTTTTATTGATTTGCGGGGGAGTGGGAAACAAACTTCATCTGCGTGCAAAACATTCCGACCTACATAGCGAATTTGGTGGCTCTAGCTCTTGTAGTTGCTGAGATCTAGGCGTTCATACAGAC
>VNJU01001124.1:0-14920 GCA_008042675.1 Drosophila seguyi | reverse complement strand
TTCCAAATATTTAACACAATGGTGATTGGGAAATGTTCTATTTGTAAAATCAAAATCTGTAATTAATTCTCCTGGCGCTGTTGTATATGTTAAAACTCCATTAATTTTTCGGGCCACTTGGAGCATTTGGAGCATCCATGTGAAGATGTGTGCCCAGGAGTACCACTAATGAAAGCCCTAGCTGGAGCATCACAAACAATGGCCCTAACACCTATGTCAATACGCTTTGATTCTATTTGAATTCCATTTCGAATCAAAAAGTCTAATTCTGAAATAAATTTACCTAAAAATTCATCGCAGCTGTGGGGTTTTGATTTACCCAAAAATATACCAACAGGCACTACAGGTGAATTATTTACATTTACCAAACGTATTAAAATTGGCCAAAGTTGTGCGTTTGAACTTTTGAAAAGAGGAAGTCCATCTATGTTTATGTCAATAATTATATTGTCACTTAAATCAATAGATGTCGAAAGTTTTATTATTTGATTCCTTATTCCTATGTCCAAATAACTACCGCCATCAATACTAGAAATAACTGCCTTTTTAGGAGAATCGTATTTATAGAACGGCGCAACGTCCAAATTATGGTTTTTCAATATGCGAATTAAATCAACCGCGCAGTCACGCGTCGGCCTATGCTCTAAAAACCAATTTTTCAAATCTTCATTTAAATTGCTTCCGTTGTCTACTTTACGATTTCCATCACTGCTGTCTATAACCATTTCCTCAACAAGCTCTAGTTCGTCAACAATCATTTCACTATTCTCCTCTTCCACGCGTCTTAACTTCACTGCATATTTGTCCTTCATTTGTTTTTTAATTCTCTTTATATGCCTTTGGCTATACATTTTTATACTTATTTTGCGTTTTTATTATATTATTCTCACTTTTTTATCACTTTTAATCTTTTTTCTCCACAATTTTCACACCTTTACACTTTGAGCACTTTGAAAAACTGCAAATGAATTTTTTTCAACGTTTGACACATGAAATTTTCGTTTTTTTCGAAAAAATGTGACCAAAGTAATGAAAAATAAAAACGGTACTTGCATCACATTTATTTTTGCAAACTGACGTACGGTGACGAAAAAAAAATTAAAGACAAAACGTAGTAAGCGGGAAAAGCATAGAATTTAGTTTGGTGGTTCCCAGTTCGTTTACCATAGGGTCAATCCAGTAGGTACCCATATGGTAACTAGCAATGAAATTAGTTTGGTGGTTCGACGCTCGTTTACCATAGGGTTACCTACCGAACCACCCATGTATGTGATAGTGGAGTGGGTAGTGCTACATGGTCAATCGCCACCCCCAGTACATTTATGCGAAAAATATAGTTCATATGGTTAAACACAATTATTTAATAATGTGTTATGAATTTGGCGACCAGCAACAAAAGTTTAAAAAATTGTGTGCACAATAACAAAACCGAAGAGAGAGAAAATATCTCCTCAAAATATTATAGTGCTGGTATTGCATTTCTTGGCATTGCTCTAATACAAGGGCGTCGCATTCCGATGGCCCAGGGGGTCAAGTGGATATGGACAATGAGCAAAGGCGCAACTTCCCTTCTCTGTCCCCCTTGGCGACGCCCATGCTCTATAAGCAAAAATACCGATCAACTCAATTTTATTTGTTTTGTTTTGACTCGCTCTCTCAGGCTCGTGCCAAAACTCCATTAAGAGTGAGAGATTCTTAGAAAAGCACATTGAAAGCGTGGGAACCAAGAGGAAAATGATTGGTGCAACGAAGTTCCCACGCTTATATGTAAATTCATGTTTGGATGTACTTGATCCCTTTTAATGATTTAATTCTAATTTCTTATGAATTTGGCGAACATCAACAGAAGTTGCAAAAACATTGACAGCATAGTCGCTGCGCAGTACGAAATTGTACGGCGGGCATGTATTTTTCCTTTATTGGTGGCTTTTTTTTATTTCCTGACTTTGTAAGAACACTTAATGATATGAAATGAATGTATAATGAAATATTAGTCATCAACAATATTAAATGATGTATACTTGAATGATTATTTTGAACAATAAGTGCATAAAATGCAAATTGACAAAATGATTCAATTATAACAAAAAAATTTGTTTTTCTCTAAAATTTATTTTTGTTTGTATTTTAAACATTAAATATGCACCATATGCATTTTAAGAGAAAACGAACAAAAAGTATTGATTGAGATTGAATAAAAACTGAGAAAACTGCATCAAAAAACATTTATATTCGATTATAAGATCTACTATGTATCACACCATATAGTATGACCACTTGATCAAAAGGTATTCATATAAAACAAAATTATTAAAATATCTATACTTCAAGAGTTATGATTTTTGTAAAGCAGAAATATCTAAACTGAAAGTGTGCTACGGCTGTACGACGGCGTCGCCAATGCTTTATTCCAGACTGGGGCAGCGTAAAGAATCGTTGGTCTGGCTGCACTCGCCATTAGCATTAGCATTTGCTCGCCTGCTTCGGTCCCCTGTGGTTGAGTATTATCCTCGTCAATGCCCGAACCGACGTTGCTGCCTTGGTACTCGCGTACAACAAGTTCTCTCTATACGACAGCCCTGTATCGATCATTACGCCTAGATATTTGATAGCTCTAGACGTTTTGATGATTGTGTCGGTCACTCGCACTTCAGCCACTTCCACCTTTTTCCTGCTACTCACCAGGACGGTTTTGGTCTTCTGGGGGGCTAGCTGCAGCCCAACGTTTGACAGTTAGGAACTTATAACGCTGATGCTCTGGTTGGAAGCCGTTTCTGCTCCTGCGATCTCCTTATCCACTATCACCAGCGCGATGTCGTCCGCAAAACCAACTACGATCTCCCAGGGAGTGGGAGTCTCAGAACACCGTCGTATATTGCGTTCCACAAGAGGGGCGCAAGGACAGACCCTTGGGGAACTCCGCACGACAACTCGACGCTTTGTGCTCCGCCGGCAGTGTCGTATTGGAGAACTCGGTCTTCGAAGTAGCTTCGCATCAGCTTCAGGAGGAAGTGAGGCACTCCGAAACTGGTCAGAGCTTCCAAAATGCAGCCCCATCTCGCAGTGTTAAAGGCGTTGCGGATATCCAAGGTAACTACCAGGCACCACCTTTCCATCGCTGACCCGCGATTGCCGATGGGGCAATGTCGACCACCTTGTTGATGGCATCGACTGTCGACTTCGCCTTTCTAAAGCCGTATTGAGTCTCATAAAGACCGCCTGCCGCTGCGATTGCTCTCTCAAGGCGCGAGTTTATTACGTACTCCAGCACCTTGCCAGCCCCGTCAATCAGACAGATTGATCTGTAACATGCAGGGTCTTCCGACGGCTTGCTCGGCTTAGGCAGCAATACCAGGCGCTGTGATTTCCACCTTTTGGGGAAAGACCCCTCGGTCAAGCAGCTTCCTGAACAACTCCGCAAAGATGTCTGGGCGGAGAGAGATGGTCAACCTAAGGGTCTTGTTGGGAACATTATCCGGGCCCGGTGCCTTCGCAACCTAGATCCTCTTCGCCACTGCTATTATCTCAGTTTCTGTGACGGGCTCCGTTTCCAGTGGCCGGTCAATGCTTGCTTGGAGGGAGCTGACCGGGTTCTCCGCTCTAGGAAACAGGTGCGCAACGATCTTCTCAAGGGAATCAGCATCAGTGGAGCGCCAGCCTTGGACATATTGATTTTCTTCACTATCAGCCTGTATGCGTTCCTTCACGGGTCCCGATCCGCAGATTCGCAGAGGTCAATGAAGCATTTGCTCTTGCTGAGCTTGATGGCCTCCTTGAGTGCCCTGCGGCACTCGTGGAACGCTGCTCTCTTCTTCAGGTGCGTACTTGAGTCGCAATTTCTTGGGTCCACCAGAATAGCAGATCGCGGTGTCTGGAGTGTACAATCCTGGAAGGTATGCATTCCTCGCAGACTACTTGCAGTTGGCCCATCACTAAGTCTGTCATCGCTTCCGCATTTCCCGACGCTTGCATGCTCGCAATCCGAGCCGCGAAAGTCCGGGTGTCGAGTATGTCTACTCTGAAGCTCATCCTTTGTGGAGGGAAGGGAAGCTGTATGAGATTGCCACGTGGTCGCTAGCCGTATAAATGTCGCTAAGCATCCGCGAGCACTGGCCGGCTCTAGAGCAGCTGGCGAATGTAAGGTCTACCACTGATCCGGCGGCCGCCCGGCTATACGTGTGGTTTTGCCCAACATTGAGGAGAGCCACGTCCTAGGTTGAGAAAGACTCCAGGAGGGCTCTGCCACAGGCATTAGTACTGGCACTGCCCCAGTCGACAGCCAGGCATTGAAATCGCCCGGAATTAACGCCGGGTGTCTGCCTCTCGTGTCCACTGAGAGTCTGTCTGTTGTTTCAAACTCGGCTACCGATATGCTTGGAGCGAGATAAACACTGTACACCCACAGCCTCCTGCTTTGGAACGCACGAAACCTCTGTCCGAGAGGACATCTGACAGGTGTGTGGGTGCGCAACTACACGCCCACAGGGCAGCCTTGCCGGAGCCGTCCGTGGATTGGGGCCCTGTCCTGTCCTGTAGGGTTCGCTTAAAATTGCAAGGTCGGCTTCGCATTCTCGAACCGTCTGTGACAGCAGGTCTTGAGCTGCCACGCAGTGGTTCAGGTTAAGTTGAACCACTTTTATACGCTGGGTTTGGGGCCGACTCCAGGGGGCAGTATCGGCCGCATTTAAAGCATGCGTAGCTTCTGTCCGTGACGCTGCGACAACTGCTGGCGATGTGACCGGCTTCCAAGCACCTGAAGCACCTGAGTCGAGGCTCGATCTTCTTTATTCGACAGATAGTCCAGCCAACCTTCACTTTGCCACTTTCGGCCGGGACCCAAAAAGGTTGCCACCTGGCTACCGCTAGAAAAGGCGCGGATTGTCTTCACTGTCACCGATCTTGGCGACAGTTCCGCCTGTTTAGTCAGCGCTTCCCCCAGATCCCCATTCGAGACTAGCTCATCCAGGTCCCGGATAAAGAAAGTCGCCTGCAGAGTCACTACTCGGATTGAGACTCCTCCGCCTAGAACGCTGCAGATTCTCTCGCTGATACCGAGAGCGCTTTAGCTCTAGCAGGAGTTCGTATTTTGCCGTCTTCTTCACCTTTGTGATGCTGTCACCGATTTCGGCTACCCTGACGTCCTGTGACCACGTAACCATGCCGAGCACCGCGCTATACCAAAGCTCGGGAGAAGGGCTAATGATCAGCGCCTCGTTCTTTGCTTTCCTTCGCCTATCGCTCTTTCTTGGTTGGTCTCGAAGAGTCCTCGCTTCGGGTACCTTGCTGAGCAGGTGGTTGTGGGGCTTTAGCCCTTTTGGTAGGCTGTGCCTGACCGGGCGGACACGGTGAGTTCCAAGGTCGCTTAGCTACAGCAGTGGCTTCCTCCAGGTCTGGGGGCGTCATCACGCCTCCTGGCGGGCTACGCATCACTCGGGAGCCCTTTTGGAACGCTCTTAGCTCATCTTCAACACTTGTAGCAGTTAAAGAGACGTCGGCCAAGTGGGCCGCCGGCGTCGCCGATGTGTGGGGAATGGTAGTTAGGGCCTTCAGAATCCGTGCCCTAGCCGCGGAATTTACCGCTGGTGGATTTCCAGTTGTGTGGTTCTCACCTGGAGTAATTGTGTTTGTACCAGACATTCCTTAATCATTTCGCGGCTATTTACCCTGATGCCGGGTTGCGTTTTGTACCTTCCGCCAGGTTAGCAGCAGCCCGAAACAGTATACTATTGAATTTGCTGTCTTTCTACAAGTTATGTAGTTTTCGTAGCGAGTAGCTTTGGTCAGCATACTCTCCTACGATCCACCGCGCCACCTATCGGTCAAGCGCGCACTGGTGCTTACAACTGTAAGCTCCCGTGTTAAGGACGATGACGATCAGCTGGCGTGATATGGCACATCATGCTAGTCGCCACCTTGGTAAGAGAAGATACCTACTCGGAAGAAGAGAAGAACGACTGTATACTCCGAGGTGTGAGGTTTCCGTTCCGCATAGGTATGTACGGCTTGGTGTTCAATACAACTTTACGCACACTCACTAATCACTACCTACCTAGGTTTGGCAGTTTTTACCGCCTTCCTGGAGGATCACCCGGGAAATACAATCTCACCGATTCAGCGCGCGCGCGACTTGATCGTCCGCGCGGGTGAGTGAGTGAGTGACTGTGCGTGCGGTTGAGTGAGTGTAGGGGTGTGTGGTTGAGTGAGTGCCTTTTGGGCGCGGTTAAATGAGTGGCTGTGTAGGTGTGAGACTGGGTCGGCTTCTTGCCGTTATGCTTAGGTTTAACTAAGATTTACGTGTCTACATATATTTACATTAAGCTAGGTTTGTTACTTCTTCACAACATAAAAGTGATAACAAAATAGCTTACTCGATTCTCAAAGGACGCCACTCTGATGAAACTCCCCGCACCTTTTTTCAACTATCGCAAATAATTTCAATCATATACTTCAGAATACAACAGGACCTCAACAACTAAAAGAACCTGGACTCTCCAATCACGAACAATCAAATTCTCAATCATCTAATATTTAACTGGACCTTAACCTGGACTCATCAACGATGTAAAATCCACCTCCAAGCCACCACCAACATCCTACGCTGATCTCCATGATGGAGATGTTACCAAAAACTCACCTAACAACAGCACACCTCAACCTACCAAGAAGTCCCAAGAAATAAAAAACAACAAAAATTCAACTCTATCCGAGTCTAAGGAAATGGATACTAAATAATCAATATCCAAGTTTTATTCTTAAGTATGTTAAAAATCATACAATGGAACTTTAATAAAATACTAAATAATACTGCCAACTTCAATTAATCCAAGCCCTCATTTCCTGCGTGGTGAGTGTATTATCCCCCAAATGAGCCAACCTTAACCGACTGAAGACATCAAGGTCAGCGCGATTTGTCCAAGACCGCAGACCCGTAGCTGACTATGGGCCTAACCATAGCAATGTACAGAAGGATCTTTGGAGATACTCCCGGAGGATCCAGGCGACTGGGCGCTGGATGCGGTTGGTGCAGGATCCGTGCAACTGTGGGCGCCGGATGCGGTTGGCGCAATCGTGGTGGCGAAGGGACTGGGCAGCTGAGGGCGCCGGATGCCGTTGGCGTCATCCTGGCGGCGGCGGCGAGGTGGCGCAGGATCCGGGCGACTGGGCGCCGGATACGGTTGGCGCAGGATTTGGGCAATTGTGGGCTCCGGATTCGGTTGGCGCAAACGTGGTGCCGCAGGATCCGGGCAATTGGGAGCCGGATGCCGTTGGCGTTATCCTGGCGGCGTCGGCTAGGGACGCAGGGATCCGGGCAGCTGCGGGCACCGGATGCGGTGGCGCAAGTCCTGGCGGCGGCGGCACAGGTGCAGTTCTGGTGGCGGCGGTGCAATTCGCGGATTCCAGGCAGCTTTGGGCATCTGATGTGGCGGGGCAGTGGGCGCTGGTGCGGGATACGGCGGCTGTGAGCGCCGGATTCGGGGCCGCAGTGGTCCAGTGGCGAAAGATCCGGGCGGCTGTGGGCGCCGGACGCGGCGGCGCAGTAACCCAGTGGCACAGGTGCGCGGGATCCGGGCGACGATGGCGCCGGATGCGATGGGCGTCGTCCTGACGGCGGCGGCGAGGTGGCGCAGTATCCGGACGACTGGGCGCCGGATGCGGCTGGCGCTGGTCCCGGCGGAGGCGGCGAGGGACGCAGGATCCGGGCGACTAGGTGCCGGATGTGGGTGGGCGTCCTCCTGGCGATCCTGGCGACGGGGGGGAGGGACGCACGATCCCGGCGGCGATGGAGCCGGTCCGGGATGTGGAGCGGTGGCGCGATGTAGGTGCGCATTGATGGGGGATCCTGGCAGCGACTGCGATGGTCTGAGATATTGTGGGCGCCGTATTGCAATGCAGGTGCGACTTGGCGCGGGGTCTAATGGTGCCGCAGGGCGTGACCCAGGTGGCGCATGCTGCGTTCCAGGCGACGCAGGATCCGGTCCAGCCGTTGCCACGCTATAGCGGGGCCGCAGGGTGCGACGCAAGGCGCGAGGCAGGATTAGTGCGAGGTCCCGGTGGCGGGTAGCCGTGGCGTGGTTATCCTGGCAGTGGCGGTATAGGTCCAGGCGGTAGCCTAGCAGGGTCAGGGCCCGGTCCGTCTGATCGGCCAATGACTGGCCCCGAGCTTGGGGTTGTGCTGGGGCCTCACGGGCCCCGCTGGTGTCGGGTCGTTCATTGCGGAAATGCCTCGAGGGGTCGCTCCCTGCTCTCAGGGGCTACCGGGATTGGCCAATAGGCGTGAGATCCAGCGTCGATATAAACTTGACATTGCGCAGGCGTTTCAAGATTTGGTGGATCCTCGAGAGCGGGTAGGCGTCTGGCACAGAGTTCTTTTTCAGCTGGCTTTTTCTCTTCCAAGTGAACGGACATGTTTTTTTCTGGCGCTCTCGTTTTGTATAAGTTTTTGATAAAAACAACCGGTGTTTTATTTTACTCTTTGAATTTGTGATTAATAAAGATCCCGTTCGCTTCGTGTGCATGCAGCTATTCTGTTTTGTGTAGTTAATTATTATGAATTTCAATTTTTAGTTGTGCTGCTAGTGTTTGTTTTTGCATTTTTTGCATTCCTCTTTATGCCTTCTCCGTTTAGCTTGCGCCGTCGCGACAGCTAATCAAAAAGGTTTCTCCCACGCTCACCCGTTCACCCGCTCTCTCACTCTACCGTTTTTTTTTTGGTGCAGCTGCACTCTTCCTATCTCTTCTTACGCAAAGGTACAGTGGTACCAAGTGCATTGGTGTTGGGGCTCGGGCGGTAGACGATGTAAGAAAAAACGTCGGTCTGCTATACTGTTGTGAGGCCTGTCACGATCTTGAAAGTAAAATAATGTCTTTTACGCGGTAAACCAAAAACGGTTTTAAAGACGTGTTATTGAGTTTTCGTAAAACTCAAAATATGTTATTGGCGCTGGATACTCAATTTAATAGCTTAAAGCTATTAAACGAGTCTCCTAGGCGCAAAAAATCTGCTACTGGTCGGCAGCATCTAGGCGGATCCCAACCTTCAGCGCTCGACTCTCAACAGCAGCGACTCTCCAGCGACACAATCCTCGACCTCAGAACCGATTCCAAGAGTTTTGAGATCGGAGATTGGAGGGACCGCGCCCCTGGCGATTGCCGTTGTAATTGCCTTTATCCAAGGCAAACTGGAGCCGAAATTAACATAATAAAGGTGGAAAAATTTTAATTTTCTTATGCTAGGGAAATTTCGTCTTTCCAAATAAATGTACCAAACGAACTCTTTGACACAATATGTTCGACCAAATTCTGGCCTGAATACGTTGTCGTCAAAGAGTTCGAAGCTAAGAAAAAGAAACGGCGGCCTTTAGAAATAAGTCTTCCCAGGCCCGACCAGACCACTGCGCCCTCTACGTCTTCCGATCCAAAAAACTAACAAATCTCCTTTCTATTTCCTATCAGAATGCAAGGAGTTTACGTAGTAAGCTTCCCAAATTGTATTCTGATAGTCTCTCGTTTGCTTCCCAGGTTATTGTGTTCACAGAAACCTGGGTAAAGCCGGGGATTTTGAGCTTCGAAGTTTTTCCAGCTGTGTTCACGATATATCGGCTGATCGGCCTATCAGACGTGGTCGAGGTGTCCTCATAGCGGTTGACTCTGTCTGGAGTCTGAATTAAATACTTTCAAGGAGTTCAACGATGTTGAATTCCTTTGTGTGAAGCTATCAGTCAATGGTAGGTCCAATTTTATTACTTACTATTTATTGGAGCCATCTTTTCGCAATTTAGATGGTTTCCAATCGACTTTCGGATAGGGACCATTTAGTAGTTCTCGGCGATTTTAATATCCCAGGGGCTTTTTGGTCCTTAACCAATTCCTTCAATATACATGCTGGTCACAGCATGATTTTATTTCTGGCCTCCTAGACATTTCGCTTTTCGAAAAAATCATAACTCTTACTTGCAGCACCTTTGTCAACCATTATCTCTTTGTTCGGAAACTCGATCTACTGCGATTTCCGGCTGAGCTTCTTAGTTGGATCTCAAGTTGTCTGAATGGCAGGACGCAAAGGTCCTATTTTAAAACACCTATTTATTAAAGAATAACTCCAAAGTTCTTATGTAGGCGCACGACGTCTTTGTGTGCAATATACGGACCCGCACAGACCGATCTTAATCATTTTCAAAAATGGTGCAGTATAAACTTATTAAATTTAAACGGCTCTAATTCAAGCTTATGACATTCTCTCGAGAAGCGCCTAAGCTTGCGACATACACGCTAAATTGCTGCTCTTTGGAAAGAATCGCTTTAGTCGATTTGGGTGTCCGTCTGCATCCTAAACTAAACAAAATCTCTATATATTTCTTAAGTTCGTCCTTTCTTAGAATATGGATCTTGCGTTTGGTGCCCTCAGTATGGGGTATGGGGTATGGGGGGAGTAAACGCATTGAGTCGGTTCAAAAGAAATATTTACTTTTCGCTTTACGCGGCTTAAAATGGGATGCAAACCAGAGGTTACCCCCATTTTAGCAGACTCCTCCTTATTAATTTACCATCTTTATTTATAACCTTATCCGCGGTGACTTGGAAACTGCTGACTTGTTGGCTCAGCTAAACTTTCACGTACCGAGTAGAAATACTAGGTCCTATATTCCCTTAGTGTTGCGCCACTGTAGAACGTCCCTTGAATTGCATGAACCCAATAGAGTATTATGTGTAAACTATAACGATTTGTACACAAGAATTTTAAACGTAAATAGCCTTCCTAAACTAAAAACATTAATACTTACCCATTGAGTACGCATGCCAGCAAGCAATCTGGCAACCCACCGGTAGTCACTTCCTCGTATTCCTTTTCTATATTTTCATCTTTCGCGCCTACAAATATCTAACACGATCAAGCACGTGCCTGGTGTCATACGGGGGGCCTTTTCGACGTCACGAAGGAGCTCGTTGATCTGCTTGTCGATGACGGCCCTCATGGTCGGGTTCCGTGGAAAATAGCGCTGTTTCAGTGGCCGGTCGTTACGCATGATAATTTTGTGCTCCGCGATATGTGACACTCTGGTGAGGGTGTTCCCCGTTCTAGGAACTAGTCTACCCAGGGTTCTGAGTAGCTATGGGCTGTGGGCTCCTCTGGCTCGGTTGAGTTGCGACGCTCGGAGTCGTGGTTCGCTGAACATACGGCTCCGCACAGGTGAGAGTGCTGCACCGGCCTTTCCTCAACGAGGTCCAGGAAGTGGACGCGTTTCTTAGAGGGACGGAATGGATTCCGTTGCACTGCTGTGGCATAAGCCACGGGCAGGACATGGCTCCAACTGTGGGGCTGGTTTCCCGTCGTGGTCGGGTCGTAGACTGCGCTGGGCGTTGGTGCCCTCGAGGACATGCTGCTCCCACTTTCGGTCGGTTTCGTGCCGGCTGCGTGTGCGTTGATCCCTGGCGCTGTGGTTCGAGGCAGGACTAGGGGCGCAGGAATTGGGCGGCTTCTGGGGGCCAGACGCGGCATGGTTGCTCGGGGTCGGGGCGCGGCTCTTCCCGGCGAGCCATCGGTGGCTGTTCTTGTAGTGCTGAAGATGGCCTCGGGGTTGATACTGGCGTCATCGTCGAGTGCTGGAGGGGTTCCTGGTCCCGGTTGGGGCGTTCCGTGTCCCAGCCCAGGCTGAGTAGTGGTGGTCGTCGGGTAGCAGGCTCGTCCAGGGCGTCGGATATCACCATGAGACTGGTCGGCGTGCGTCTGTTTCCGAGGTGGATATCGGCGGCCAGGGCTCGTGTCAGCTCCCTGCTGGTTCCATCCGCCAGTGTGACCGGGGTCAGAATGTCTTTTTTTTCTAGTTCTTTGGTTACGTCCACGCTAATGAAGCTATGAGTAGCTCCGGTGTCCAGGATATCTACGTATCTTCGCTCTTCCATAGTGATGGCGGCCCGGATGCGTCTCTGGTGTTGTACCTGGAGAGTACCTCCTATTGGCTCGCTGGGGTTGGCGGGTTCCTCGGGTGATCCCCGGAGCTTCGTCGACAGCAGTCCACTGTCCGGTTTGCTCGCCAGCAGAAGAGGAGGCGAGGGTTCCGACATTCCCCTTGAAAGGGTTCCTCCATCTTCATCGAGCGTCTCCCCCCGGCGGGGGAGATACTACGCGGTATCGTGAGGGTAAGCGGCGACAGTGGGACTGACATGCCTAATCCTGGTGGGCATGGATCCAGGTCTAAATGTACCGGGGACCAGCTTGGTATCCCCGCTGAGTGTATTCCCAAGGTGTCGCTGCATATAGTCGAGGCGCATCCGCACGGTCCCGGTGTGGTCGGTCTGCCGAATGAACGCGGCGAGGCGGGAGCGCAGCTCGTCGACGGTAGCTTTTTTACGAAAGCTAATCCATGTGACACCCATGTTTAGCTCGTTACGCGGCAAAGACTTGAAAAAGCGACTTCCGTTGGCTGCCGAAGAGTTCCTAAACTTTAGGGGGAGCACGGATGTCCGTGTTAGGCAAGGATTCGTAATGGAAGGGAATCTCGCAAGATTCACTGTGTATATATATACGAGGGCTTTGTAAAAAGTAACTTTCCCATTGCAAAAGCTCAGGACGTAGCGGTGCTACACAACATTTGGAAGCACCGCCGTGAAGCTTAACCCATCCCTTCTCTATACGTGCCTTTATCAAGTTTTTGCGATGCTCAGTGCAGTCCTGACTTGGCGCCGTCTAATTTTCACCTTTTCCCAAAGTTGAAGAAACACTTAAGAGGAATAAAAGTTCTTCGAGTCGGGCTACCAAAAGTGGATTAAGAGGTACAAAAAATGTATTGACAGGGAAGCTGAATATGTCGAAAAATAGGTAATAAAGCGACCTTTCCAATAATATATGACACTTTATTAATAAACCATGCCGTACAGTCGAAAAAAAATAGGGAAAGTTACTTTTTACATAGCCCTCGTATATATTTTTATACCCGTGCAGGGTATTTCAATTTTAGTCAGAAGTTTGCAACGCATTTCCGACCGTATAAAATATATATATTCTTGATCAGGATCAACAGCCGAGTCGATCTAGCCATGTCCGTATGTCCGTCTGTCCGTCTGTCCGTCCGTCCGTCCGTTTCTACGCAAACTAGTCCCTCAGTTTTGAAGCTATCTGAATGAAACTTTGCAGATAGTCTTCTATATGCTCTCACTACTATATAAGCCGGATCGGACGAATATATCATAAAGCTGCCATGGGAACGATCGGTAAATTTTAATGAAAAAAATTTTAACTTAGCCAATTTTTAAGATATTTGCATAAAATTTTAGATCTGACCATTTGGTATTATTTTAAAATTTCGATTTTAATTTTATCAAAATCAGACAACTATATCATATAGCTTCCATAGGGTCGATCGGAAAATTTTAAGAAAAACAAGAAAGGAAGCTAATTTCGGCATGCCGAAGTTTAAATACCCATGCAGTAAGTAGAAGGGGTCAGCCCACCGGGGAAGATTTAAAGGGGAACGGAATGCGAATGGTGCCCCAGGAAAATATGAAAAAAGGCTTTGGGTGAACCCGAGAGCTCTGTGAAATAACACCCCAATGAAATAAGTCCCCAAACAAAAAGTGAAATAATTCCCCAACAATTTGTATGGAATACACAAACAAATTTTTGATATGATTTAATAGAATTTGGCAACTTATTATTATTATTATTAAAAAAAAAAATAAAAAAAATAATTTAAACAAAAATTGAAAATATAATAATAATAATAAATAACCGTAATGTCATAAAAATTAGGAAAATGAAATAAGTCATAATAAAATAACTCCCCAATTTTAAATATGAAATAGCTCTCAAATCTTAAAAAAATTACACATGGAAAAATTAAATAAGTCCCCAAAAATTTGTATGGAATACAACAACAAAGATTTTTTGGGTTAATATTTATGCTATTTACCTATTACCTTTAATCTATTACCTTTTTAATCCAATGTTTTTCAAAATATGTTAAAAATTTAAGGAAAACGCTTTTAGAATAAACATAAAAACTCGACTATTAATTTCATGAAAAGCGATTTCAATAAAGTTCGGTGGTAGCAAGGGTAAAGCCAGTAATTTATGAAACGTTATATTGGCCAATTTTTTAATTTCTTATAAACTGCAGCAAGGGCTTACTTTTGCACATGTTTTGGCTGAATGCTTGGCAAAAATGAAACCTTAAAACGAAGATTAATTATTTTAATAAAATGAAAACAAAATAACAACGCACAATTATGCTTACCACCATCCGACTGTTTTTACTCTTGAATACACATAATACTCATAATCTTTTATTATCGAAAACATTTTCCTTTATATATATTAATAACTAGCGGCCCTGGCGGACCTTGTCTCTCCCAAAATTCTTTTTATTTATTTATTTATTTATTTCAAGCAATAGCAAAAAATCTGCTATTAAAAAAGCCATATCCTCACCTCAGACCGAATAAGGAGAGTTTTTTAATGATATGCTCCAACTCACATCAGGTGGGCTGAGGCAAGGATAGGTGTCTTAAAAGAATTTGTGAATTATAATCTAAGGACAATTCTACATGTAACAAAAAATAATATTCATTATAAATAGAACATAAAACACGGAATGGATCGTGTTGCTCGAAATTCGTTCGGCATAGTTCAAGAGCGATCGGCCGAAAGTGACGAGACGGTCTCGCTGGGACAGAAAATTTCAAATTGTTAAGGAGATAGGATGAAGTTATATGACCGTTAATAAGCTTATAAAGGAACATCACTCCATGGCAGGTCCGACGATCCATTAGAGATGGCAGGCTTAGAAGGCGCAGCCTGTCGAAGTAACTCGGAAGGCGACGATGTGGGTCCCAGTGTAAACCCCGTAGAGCAAACAAAAGAAATTGTTTCTGAACCGATTCAATAAGGTCTTGATACTTCGCATACTGAGGTGACCATACACAC
>VNJU01001102.1:0-56163 GCA_008042675.1 Drosophila seguyi | reverse complement strand
GAGATCTAAGCAAGACCATCACCCCCATAGCCGACGAGCCGAAGCCGGAGCATTATCTTGCGTGCGCTTAGATCTCGAGCTAACAACTTGCCTGAAATATCTTTTATCAGTGTGGCGATTCGTTACATGTTTTATATTTATTCTTTTATTTTGTTATTATATTTTACTTTTCAATATTTTTAAAAGTTCTTGCATTATTTTTACGTAGTTTTCTTCTTTTTTTTTGTATATGGACGAATTTTCTGTATAATTTGTATCGCTTTATTTATTCTGTTTATAAGAGTCTTATTTCGTTTGTTATTCACGTCGATTTTGTTGATGTTTCCTTGTAGTTTTGTTTGTTTATGATTCACTTTATATCCTTAAATGTATTGCCTTTCTCCTTTTGATCTAGTTTTTAATACAACTCTTGGCACTTTTCCAGCAACAACAAGAATATTGCCAAATACAGCTTGCCATATCAATTCACACGGCATTGGAGGAAAAATAATATTATAAATGTTGGTTATGTATGACTTACCTCCATTATCATCGATTTCTAGACCGAATTCATCCTCGGACATGGACTCATCGTCGGTGCTGAGATTAGAGCCACTATTGTTGCCGCTTTGCATGTGATGTTGCTGCTGCTGCTGCTGCTGGAGATGTTGCTGCTGCGGCGTTGTACTGGCACTGCTGCTATTATTGCTATTATTGGGCGATGTGACCTTTGGGACACATGAACTGGCAGCCAGTTCCTCAATACTGTGCAACGAGCTCCTCGTCGGATTGGCAGTGGTTGTCGTTGTGGACGTTGCACCTGATCCCGATCCGGAACCCGATCCCGAAGCCGTTGTCGTGGTGGTACTGATAATGTGACTATCATCCTTGCCACCGCCCCCCACTTGCACCTCAAAGTCCAGCAACTGTGCGGTGGTGGAGGAGAGGAAGTTGCTGGTTGACACAGAACCGGATGCGGAAGAGGAGTTTACCACCTCGAGCGGCTTCAACTGATGATACTCCACGGGTGGGACAATAAGCGTGGTATTATTATTATTATTATTACTTTGAGGATTCTTTTGCAGCAAAGCTGGATCGATGCACTCGTTGCTGGCATGGTTGGTGCGGTGGTTGGGAAATAGAATGTTGGCAAACGAGGGCATCGTCACGGATTCAATAATCACCGAATTGGATGGTCTCACTGCCTTAGCCTCCACATTGTTGTTGTTGTTACTGGTGATGTTATTATTGTTATTATTAGTATTATTATTATTGGTAGTAGTAGTAGCCGTTGTAGTGGTAGTTGCTGCCGCTGACGCAGTGCCCATTAGGGTCATATTGTTGCTGTTGCTATTGGGATTCGGACTGGCCACAAAAAAGCGTTCGCAGAGTCCACTCAAGGATATGCCGCCGTCCAATTGACTGGCATCGATTGCCTGCAGCGTGCTAAAGTTATCTGCTGCGGATGCTGCTGGAGTTGCTGGTGCTGTTGGCGCCCCAGTTGCATCCTTTTGCTGCATCTGCAGGTGGGAGTAAAAGGGCAGCATGGGAGTACTGCCAGCGGCCAGCATTTGATCCTTGTGATGATGGGGCATCAGCAGGGGCTGATGTTGCGGCTGCTGCTGCAGGTGGTGATGGTTGCTGGTAGCTTCTGTTGCATAGTTGGTGCTGCTGCTCTCCGCCAGCATTGAAGGTACATTGAAGGTATCCATTTTATTGCTATTTATGTTGTAACAACTAGTTTCCGTTTAATCCCTAATCTTTTGTACGATTCGTTGTGATGTGTGTGTGTATGGTGATGGCAGGTAACGATAGTATTCGTAGGTTTTTTGGGATTGCTTCCTGTTTCTAAAGACCTGCAAAAAGAGATAAAAATAGCAATTAGCTTTAAACTTTGATATTTAAAGTGGTTGGGGAAAGTGGAACAAGGATATTACAAGTGCAGGTCAACGAGGCAAGGTCAGGTTGAAGGTCGGCTCACTGCAAATGTGGGCCAAGGACGAGTCTAACGGTAAACCAAAGCGGGCCAAGGTCAACTCCTCACAGGGTAGGGTAGGAAAAGCTTGAAAAGCTCTCTCGATAGCATTTGAAGCCTCAAAGTTATCGATTTGTTGATTGTATATTAATTATACATTTGATAATGGGCAAAAACAAATATTCTGAGCTTACTGTTCATTTTATTTTAACTTTTGGATGTTTAAGAAGGGGTGGTTTTAAATAATAATAAATAAAAAGGTCCTTTTAAATGACTAAAAAATATTTTAACCAAATTTTAATATATTTTCTGTTGAACACATTAAAAATATGTTTACCTACTTAAGGAAAACGGAATCTCAGGACATAGCTTTTTGTAACCAGTTTACCAATGTAAATCTATTATTTACAAAAAAAAAAATTCTGTTTTAAAAGAAACAAAAAAAAACCATTTTGCTAAACTAAAAACTGGAAATGTGCCCCCACTCCAGTCTCATATCCCCCTTTTGTCGAGACTTTAATTAACTTTACTCGACTCCAACTTCTTTATATTTTCATTTTTGTTGTTGTCGAATCTCACTCATCAACCCCCGTAGGTTTCACTGACAAAAAATTCTTTTTATTCTAGTTTAAATTCTTTTGCAATTATTATTTTTGAAATATTAATTATTTATTTTATATCAAAAATAATATTTATGTAAAACATAAATTATTTAAATCACTTTTTTTTTTAAATATAGAACATTTCCTTCTCTTCCCGTTTCTTTAGAGTGCACGGATAAAATATATGCAAAGGGGATTTGGGGGAATAGGAAAAGAGGAAGCGGAACGGTAAGGGGAGCTGATAAGTTGAGAGAATCGAAAAGTTTACCTTTCATGCAGCTGACATCGTTGTATTTCCTTCTTGTAGTTCTTTTTGTTTTGCGCATGCGCCCGGTTTCCATGAATTCCAAGACGAAGATCGCAGCAAAGGAAGAAAAAGAGCTGGAAGCTGCCGCCTCTTTGTTGCCTCTCTCTTTCTTTCGGTTTTATGTATACAAAAACCAGTTGGAACCGAAAGCAAAAGTTCTATTATTATGTCTTGGGTCTTGTTGTTGGTTTTCCACTCTCGCTCTCTCTCTGTCGTTCGGTGGGAATTCGCATATGTGGAGAACGCGAATTTATAATTCGCAAAACAAAGCTAGCGTGTGATTCATTTTGCCGATCGTTGTTGCTGCTGCTTCCTCTCTCTCTTTCCGCCGCTGCTGCTGGCTCTCGCGTGTTCTCTCTCTCTAGCTCTCAGCAACAGTTTCCCCCTCGCACACACACGCGACGCCGAACGCATTTGGCGTTATATATGTATGTTACATACGCATATGTATGCTTTTTTGTATTTCTGCTTATGTTATTCTCGCAATTCTTTCGATTTCCTTATCCCGATTTTTACGCGAAAAAACTTCTTGCACAATCGTCACACGCGCGCAACAAGCGAAAGCTCTCCGCGGGCCAACAACAACTATAAATTGCAATTCCTACTACACAAACACATGGACGCGCACCACGTATATACATATAGGGCTGTGTGTGCCTCGTTCTACTTGGGATTTCTTGTTGTTGTTTTTTGAAATTCTGCTCTTTTGCTAATTTTCGTGTTGCTTTTCTGCCATTGCTCCAATTCTATGACACAACGCTTCCCACTTTTTATGTGTTAATTTCAGCAAAATAGTGCACATTGGAATTAGCGAACGACTGCGGCGTGGGGAGGTGGGGGAGCAGAACGGAAAAGACTCCCGTTATGGACGCATTGAAAATATTAAATACACAGAAACACACACACGTACACGTACACCGGATAACAGTTTTGGCTAGTTCTTTTTGCGCTTGTTTACTTTCTTTTGCTTCGCACTTTCGCTTTCTTCGCTATTTGTTTATTTCCTGTGGGTTTATTTTTTTCGGGAAAAACTATTCCGCGCACAACCAACGCACGCAAAAAATTAGGTCTGTAGGCCAACGCAAAAGAGAACACAGTAAAAAGTTGTTGGCGTAGGTAGAAGAAGACGAAAAGCCCTCGCCTCGCACACACACACAGAAAGGCGTGTTTGGATCTCCGGGGAGCGGGGCCAAGGACAGAGGCAGCATTCTTGGCCTTTAACGTTTGAAGAACAAGGACGGCAATCATATGAAAACAGGGAAGCTTTCAGCTGAAAGCACTTGCACACACGGACGCACACTAGTGGCACGCCGAGCTTTTGAGGGTCGCAACGCTGGCGACACCTGCCGCAAAGCTGGGAAATGTTTGGTAACGCCATCTGTGGGTGCTTGCAATGAGCAGCGAAATATCGTTGCGAATTTTTTAAATGATGAATTAAA
Organism: Drosophila seguyi; assembly: GCA_008042675.1. Lineage (NCBI taxonomy): Eukaryota > Metazoa > Arthropoda > Insecta > Diptera > Drosophilidae > Drosophila > Drosophila seguyi. The sequence goes on along the minus strand of VNJU01001102.1, from coordinate 51,861 downwards.
TTTTTTATTTCGGAAATGTAACCTATATTTAAGTAAATAAAAAAGTAATCCGAAACAATAATAACCCAGTTACTAAAAATAAGCATAGACACCTTTTTAAATTGCCAAAATTTCACATTGCATTTATTTTTAGTTTCTCATCCTTTTTAGTTTTTTGTTTAATTTCATTTGTTTTTGCTTTTTGTTGTTTTTTTTTTTGTGTTTTCCTTTTTATAGTTGCACAAAACTTACATACACGTACAATTACATAGAAAATTACAAACCTATCTGAAAATTGATTTACTTTATATAGTTGGATCATATTGTGTGTATACATATATATTTAATATATATTTTTTAAATATATTATTATTTTAATAATTTCATTTAAAAATACATAATACATAAATACGCCTTTGTTGCTTGCTGCTTTATTTAATATTATTACGATAATAATTATTATTTAGTTTATACTTTCTGCTATTTGTTTTGCTTTGTTTTTTTAAAAACCATAGATTACACTTTATCCCTAGATATATATCTAAATGTATATATATATATATCGATTTATTTAGCTGCTTGGCTGGCATACATTCTCGCTTCCGTTTGTTCTACTTTTTAATTGCATTTAATTGTTGCAGCCAATCTCTCTCAAAAAGATTCCAGATTTTTTCAATATTCTCTCTCTCTTTAAAATTTCCCCATTCATTTCCGTTTCCGTTTCTTCGTTTTTCTTCGTTTTGAGTGTGTATAGCACCTTTGTATCACTTTGCTCACTTAGCTCTAAATTGAATTTTCCTTTTTTAAAAAACGACTTTATCTTCCAAAGACAAAGACGGTAGGAAGGGGGGCTACGGGTTAAGGTGAGTAGGAGGAGGGGTGAGTAAAAACTAGTTACTAGCTAAAATATACATATATGCGCATGTATAGTAATATATAAATCTATAATTATATTCGTACTAATAGTTTTCTCCATCATTCTTTGCACTTTACAATCTACTTTTCATCTGTTCATCATTTGTCTAAGGTTCCTCTTTCTCCCCTGTGTTTTCTCCTTCCGTTTCCGTATCTCGGTTAAAATTTCATTAAAATGGACTTGACGCCCAACAAGTTCCGCACACTATCGTTGTATTTGATGAGCACAACCTTCGAGGAGCTGAACATGTTCAGCTTTTCTCCAGCACACAGTAACTGCAGGCAGGTGGCCTTTTCCAGGAAATCATCGATTTTGAACTCCCGAAGCAGATGCTTTTGACTGCTGACTGCCAGTGCATTGTTGTTGTTGTTCGGACAGAGCTAAGAGGGGGAGATATAGAAATTAGAATTAATAAAATATGTAAAATATATATAATATAAGAGATATTCTTAATGATTTTATATCTCTTTAGAATCGCTGCCCTAAGAAGTATGCTACAAAAGGTCATATGACTTTGGAACCTCAAAAACTTTAATATTTTGAAGCATTTTACATGATTTTTGCTGCCTTGATAGAGATAACCTTTCATTTCTAATTCCTTGTTTTAACTACATTTAAATATCTCTAGAATTACCTTGTTGAGCAACGTATCCTTGGATTTAACTTTAAGTAAATTGCACAAATCGTTGAGTAATACCCATTTATCACTGCCCTCGTCTTTGAGCAAGTACAGTGGTGGCAATGGCACATCGGCCTCTTCAAATTCAAAAATATCACCATTCAATTCATTATCCATTGTCTCGATGTCCGTCGTCTGATCGTCGCCTAGCCTACTTCTACTTCTATTCCTAATCGCTTCCGTTTCCGCTTCCGTTACAGCTTCCACCAGCAACTCCTTCTTCACTTCATTCTTGACATTCACAACGCTTGTTACTAAATTATTTTCAACATTTTCAGCATTCAGCTCATCGTTGTTCTTATTGTTATTGCTATCCTCCTCGATGCCTGGCTCCAATTTAACCAGCATCGTCGTCGTCGTTGCTGTGGTCTTTGTTGCACTCCCCGTAGTCTCGCCATTTTGCTTGATCGTTGTCAGACCATTTGGTTCCTGGTCCTGTTCTTCCTTTTTGGTTGGTAACAAGCCATTGTTATTATTATTGCCATTGACATTTGGCGAGTTACTAAGACTGCTGCTCATCCTCTGCTCCTCCTGCTCCTGCTTCTTGGCCTTTTCCTTCCTCTCTCTACGTAGAGCTCTGCTCATATCACAAGCTGTGTTCGGTACATTATCGAATATATCATAACCATACTCCTTAGCATCTGAAAAAAAATATAATACCAAGTTATAGCAAGTTTTATGCCAAGGTATTAACTATTTTTAGACTCACCAAAGATCTCCCAAGGCCCATTGAATCGCATCGGCTTGATGTCAGCGGCAGCACTTTGTGCATCGCTGAGATGAGCACGCAGAATGCCTCGCATTAACTTGCTTGAAGCTAACATTAGCGGGGTTTGACCTAGAATCGCAAATAATTAATTAATAAAAAATCTCGTTAAAAGATTTGTAAAGAAAAAAAACCCACCTGAATACGTTGCCAGCAACGGATCGGCGCCATAGGAGAGCAACAGACGCACCACCTCCTCATGATCATTTTCGATGGCGCCGTGCAAGGGCCTTATACCCGCTTGGGCAGCCTCCGAATGGTTGGCCCCAAACTGGAGCAGAATTCGAGCGATTTCCAGCCAGCCCTGCGTGCAGGCCTCATGAAGCGGTGTATAGCCGGCATTATCCTTCTGATCCGGATTCATGTTCAAGCGATCCAAGCAATAGACAACCACATCGATTAGTCCCTGGCGAGCGGCCTTGTGCATGGTACTCTGACCCACACCCTTGTTGAGCACCCATTTCTGAATCTCCCGGCACACATCCATCTCCGTTTTGATCTTCAACGGCAAGTGGGAGCTGCTGCCGGCAATGGTGCTATCCGTATCATCCAGCCTCTCATCCGCCGCGCTCTGATTGTGCTCGAGGAGATGCTGAGTTAATTGGCTGGAAGAGGATTGACTTTGAGCTGTGGTGCTGTGGTTCTGCTGGCTATGATTGTGGTTGCTATTCTGAGTGGGTCGCTTCTTTTTCCGTATATAGTCAAAGCCCGAACTGCCCTTCCTTCGCATATACTTCCTCTTGTGCGGACACTGTGGTGCTGTCACAGATGCATGATCCTCCATTAGGGATCTCCGGGCCAGCTTGTTATCATTGGCACTCACAATGCTGTTCATTTGCTGCAGAAACTCTTCGTATTTCTGATAGCTAATGGCATCATCGTCACCATCTCCGGTTGCCTCGTTCTGAGCACATTCCGGCGGCGCCGAAGCTGACCGCTCGGGACCCACAAAGATCTCACGGATAATCTCACGACGCTGCTGCAACTTGGATTCCGTACGGGTCTTACTCTGCAGGACCTTTGTGTCAAAGATACTAAAGTGCCTGCGACTGGGATCATCCAGAGATCCCTGGTTATCCCCGTTTCCAGATTCCTGCTGCTGCTGCTGCTGCGACTGCTGGGGATGCTCATAGAGCGACGTTGAGGCAGAGGTTTGTGACGTTTCGCTGTGAATTTGAAGATTCGTGGAGGCCGGGGCCGAAACGGATGTCTTCCGCGGAGTACTACTGCCATTGGTCACCCGCAAATGGAGTACATCGATGATAGACTTGGGCTGGCTGCAGGATTCCAACTGCTTGCTGGCTGCCTTGGTCTTGGGTTTAGTCCTCTTAAAACACGCCAATTCCTGGCCGAGATCACGTCGCTCCAGATCTGGCAGCGAGGCAGCCACTTTATTGAGTTTATTTATGGAGATCAGGCGATGGGGGATCTTGAGGGCCAACTTGTAGCGATATTCCTCCAGATACAATTCCTGTTGTGGCGAGGTCTTGGTTGGCTTACCAGGATTCCCCTTGCTGTTGGCCTTCAGCTTGGCATTTCTACCGTTCAGTGCCAGGTGATCAGAGTTCAGGCCACGTTTGTTCCTCAAACGGGTGACCATCATCAGATCCTTTTTGCTATCCACCACTTTGCGGACATATTTCCTTTTGATTTTCGTGGTGGAGTTACGGATGATCTTGTCGTTGCGCAGGACCTTGCTGTTGGCCAACTGGAGTTCAAGTTCCTTGCGATGCTTGGAGCGTGTCATGGTGTTGAGTTTGTGGGCAATGCGCTTGTTGAGGGTATGACCAGGACGACGGCCCACTCGTGGTTTTTCCTTCTTTTTGTCCTTGTCATCCTCCTCTTCGTCTTCTTCGGGCTCCTCCTCTTCCTCTTCCTCCTCCTCCTCCTCATCTTCGTCCTCTTCCTCATCTTCTTCGTGACTTTCCGAGGAACTGCTCTCTGGGTTCTCCTCAACTTTAACCTTTGCTTGCCCTGCGGCAGCCTCTGTGTGCTTCTTGTTGCTCTTGGATACCAAGGTGCTATTGTTGGCCTTGTTATTGGGTGTCTTGGCCTCCTTCTTGACTTCCTTCTTGCTTGTAGCGCTAACTGCTTTGGTTTTATTCTCCTCGCTGGAGGTCTGGCTGCGACTTGGCCGTTGATTGGGTTTCTTCTTTTGTGGCACCTTCTCCTTGTCGTTGTCGTCCTCCTCGCTACTGACTGCTTCCTCTTCGGGTGATCTCTGCCGGGTCCTGCCCTTCCTTAGCATAGGTTTCTTCTGCCTGGCCGTGTTCCTCTTGTGCAGCTCCGTTGTATCGCTTTCCGAGGAGCTGCTCTGCCCCTGCTTGGGTGCCAATCGTGCCGCTATTCTCTGCTCCTGCTGCAAACGCTTCTTCTCGCGCTCCACCTTGCTGAGCTTCTTCTGGGCACTGCCATTGCCCAGGGATGAGGAGACGCCATTCGTTGTGGTGGTCAGTTGGGTTGTGGCCGACATCTCGGCATCCGCTACAGCCGGCGGCACGGGTTCGGGTTGACGCTTGAGTATACGCGCCACTGGCAGATCATCTTCACTAATCTCCAACTTTATGCTTGTGGTGGGCACCGACACTGACACTGGCGGCACTGGCACTGGCACCACTTTGCTGAGCAGTTGCTCCACGAGATTATTGCACGTACTGCCCCAGTCCAGTAAGTTACTGAAGCTGCTGCCGACCTCATCCTCCAGGCCCAAGTCCGAAGCCTTTGGTACTGGCGCCGGCGCCGGCTCTAATTTGATTTGAATGTTATTGGTTATCTGGTGGTTAGGTGGTGTCCTGGGTGGCGACGCTGCTCGGCTGGTCGTTGTGGAAGTCACCAGAACGGGTGGCGGTGTAAATGTGAAACCCTTGAGCTCGGCCTTGGTACGTATTCGGGGTTCCATCTTGGGCAGGGGATTGATGTTTGTGGTGGAAGATGATTCTGGTTGGTGCTTTTCCCTTTCCCGCTTGGCGGCCAGCGCCTGTTCGTTAACAGCTATCACTGGAACTGGAGCTACCACAACCATCGAGGTGGGAGTCGTGGCAGCAGCAGCAGGAGAAGGTGTACATCCCAGAGATTCTGCCTCGAGTCTCGCCTGCTTGGCCGCCGCTTGATTGTACTCCTGCAGATGCCTCTTCCTGCCCAAATAGTTGGGATTACTGCTATTGTGGGGACTGGGCGAGGGTGTGGGCAATAGTAGTTCCTCCGCTGGTGGCTTCTTCACCTGCACAATACTCGTCGTCTCCGGCGGCTGTCGCTTGGCATAGGGATTCGTTTCCAAAACACTGGGACGCATCTGTTGCAGGGTTTTGATCACCAAGGCTGGAGCAGCAACTGGCACGCTTGGTGGATGAGGAACTGTTGATACCGTGGTGGGCAGCGAATGAGCTGGCGCTTGTCGTATTACCGCTGTTGAGGCTCCTCCGGTCCTAGTGGCCGCCGAGAAATTGGGTGTTATATCGAAACGGGGCAGTCCTAAGCCACCGCCCAGCGGCACCACCTTGTGGGTCTCCGTTGTGCTCGGTCTCTGATGATACGTGTACTCGGTGGAGTCTGCCGTCTGCTTTACCGTTCGCATGGACAGATCCAGCGGCGAATGTAGGGCTGACGGTGGTGCTGGTGGAGCTGAGGTAACTGGTTGGGAATTGGCAACGATAGCTAGCGGAGGTGTTGCCCGTTGCTGTGGCTGGATGACTCTACTCGACGGCGCTGGATGATTCCTCGGCGGCGCCTCCATATTTAGCGTCTTCTTGATGATCTGCAAATTCAATTCCTGTTCGCTGGCCGTGCTTCGCTTCAGCATATCGTTGATCAGTGCTCGATAGTTGGGCTTGGCAGCAGCTGGCGCTTTCTTGGCAGGATTAGTGGCAGGATGGCTCTGGTTTTGCGATTGACTTCCAGGCTGATGGTAGCAGATATCCGGTCCATGTGGATACACCTGCAGCGTGGAGTAATTCGCACTGCTGGACGTTGACGATGATGAGGATGGAGCGGGCTGTTGTAGCAGTTGTTGGTGGTGACTGTTGCTTCCCGGACCCAAGATCGTGCCAGGAACTCCGGCCGGTGGCGGTGCTGGGGCTGGCGTGGGCGAGGCAACCGCTCCAGCTGCTGGCGACGGCGTTCCCTGATGATAGTAACTTGTATAAGGCGTTGAGCTGCTACTCGTTCCCACACCAGCTGCTCCATGCTGCTGTTGCTGGATCAGCTTGCCATACTTCGTGGGATAACCATGGGGCGCGGGTGCCGGGACAGTGGCCAGCATTGCCGGCGATGTATCCCTTTCCCGGCTCTCCACATTGTAGGGATTGTGATAGAGCGAGGATCTTGTGGGCTGCGGCAAATTGCCGCCGGCGAGGGAAGCATGCTCCGGTTCCAGTTTCACGTAACTCGACGTGGCCGGTGGCGGTGCCGTCACCTTGGAGCTCTTCACTGCTGGCTGCTGGCTGTAGTAGGAGCCGGCTGCACGGCCATAGGTGGCCGCTCCCACCACAGCTCCTCCTCTGGGATACTCCAGGCTGGGTCCTGGCGCCTCCCTGACATACTTCTCAATGGCATTGTGCACGGTGGTTTGGAATTTTTCCGTACTAAATGTCGGCATTGGCATATACAGACTCTGGTGGTGATGCGTTGCGGACGTGGACGTGGTTGCGGATGTCGGCGGCGTTCCCGTCGATGTGGGCGTCGCACCGGCACTCCTCTGCTCCGGCGGTGTCTCGTAATGGGGCGGACACTTCCTCGCATAGTTCGGACTCGGTTGCTGGTGCTCATTGCTGGGATTACTAGGATTCACACCATGCTCCAGTTCATAGTGGCGGACGGATGACGAGTTGGAGCTTGACGGGGCCGAGCTGGCGGTGGGTATCGAGGAGGAAGAGGAGCTAGCGGCGGAGGGCGGTGCATAGGTGAGCACCTTGGTTGCGGCAGGTACAGTGGAGTACTTGATATCCTCGCTGTAATATCGCTGGCTGTTTGCTCCTGCCAAGGGTCCCGGCAGCGTTCTCGATCCCGGGCCAGTCCCTCCTGGCGGTGGCTTGCCGTACGAGTATCTAGCCGGCTGCTGGTGATGGTGCAGCTGCTGCTCATCGGCTGGCGGCCAGTAGGCCGAGCTACCCGATGCATAAATGGCAGGATTCCCATGGTGTCGCAGACCAGGCGCCGGCGCCGGAGCTGGCACAGCCTGGCTCTTGTAGCTCCAGTTTGGATGCGGATCGGGCATCTTTTTCACCGTCAAATTTTGGTTTGAGGTGTAGTACTGCAGGTGGGGATCACTGGCGCTGGGCCCTGTGGATCCCGGTCCCTGCAGGCCTCCAGGTTGCGCCGGCTGAGTGCTCCTGTTCATGTACATTGCTGCCCGGGATCGTTGATCCTCCGCATGGTGATGATTGCCATAGCTGCCGACGGCAACGGAGGACGAGGAACTGCCCACCGATGTGGAGCTGGTGGGATGGTGGTGCAGCTGCTGCTGCTGCTGCTGGTAGTGATGTGGATGCTGCTGGTGGATCGGTTGCTGCGACTGCTGCTGCTGCTGCTGCTGCTGAAGTGGAGGTGGCGGTGGTGGCGGGTGGTGCTGGTGGATCGGCTGCTGGTGGTGCGTTGCTTGCGAGTGATGTGGATGCGTTGGATGGTGCTGCTGCATCGCAGGATGATGCGGCTGATGATGCGTCTGATATTCGTGATGTCTGTTGGGTTCCATGGTGGTGGTCTGGAAAGAGGAAGCAACCGAAAAGAGTTTAGATTAATTAAGGTCAATTTAATTTAAATTTCATTAACACATTGTATTGAAAATTTGCTTACAATAAAAATATTATTTATAATCGTTTCAACTGATCGAAAATGCATTTTTAAAAGCCTGAGGAAATTTTAATTAAAAAGTCATAAACAAAAGATTAAACTTTCCAAAGCTCACAATTCCAGTAATTTGTTTTTAATCGAGATAATTGTTTGAAATAATTAAAAGTTCGTTTTTTAAATATTCCCAACAAATTAATAATTTATTATATTATATACATATTACATATTTATATAATATAAATAATATTTATAAATACTTAATTTTTTTATATATATTCACAAGTAATTTTTAAATTTTAAATAGAACAAACTACAAAAAATGCAATGTTGCACTTAAATTTTCCAACTCTAAGGCTAGATTAAAAATTAAACACTTAATTATATGATAAAAGAATTTAACAAAACAACTTTCACATTTTATAATTACCTAGTAATTGTCTTTTTAGCTTTAAACCACAATTTTGCCATTAATTAAGAAACTATAAAATATAAGCTTTATAAAGCAACATAGACTTTAAAAGTTAAATCTAATTTAGTTAAGAAAATTAAATAATTTTATAGTATTAAAGGAGTGTTAAAGATACATTTAAAACGTATTAAAAAAATACCTTTACATTCAATTATGATATTAAGAACCCTCTGTAAGCCATTAAATACATCATTAAGAATTAAGAGCTCTGAGCAATTAAATGCTTTATTTTAAAAAGGTAATGAATCGAAAATAATTAAACTAATTGAAATGGTTTCGCTGCAGAAATTCCAGTTCAATCACAGCAATTAGATTGTGCTACAAGTCACGACTTCCTACATTTGTGAATGTATCTCAAAGATAGTCTCCACACACTCCACACTCCTCGCTTAGTTATTAACCAATTTCACAAATCAAACCATGAAACTGTTGAAGCAATAAAAATGGTCTTAACCCCTTTATGAGAGCAATAAAATAGAAATATAAATAAAGTAAGGAAATAAGCCGAAGCCAAAGTTGAAGCTTATTTTGGTATGTGTCATTTTCCGGAATATTTATTGTGGCTATTAAATCTTAAAGACATGCAAATATGAAGAAATTCCAAAGCGCGATGATGAAATTGCTAAAAACAAATAAACTTAAAAATTGCTCTTCGGCTTTTACAATACATATATATATATATAGATTTATATTCATGTTCGTAGGAGAAAGAAGAGAGAGAGAGATAACGAGAGGCAGGCCGAGTGGGCGAGAGGGAAATGCAAACAGTTCAACGACTTTCTAAAGAACGTGCACAAAAATAAACTGACTTTCCAATGAACCGAGCACAGCACAAATAAGCCCCAAAAAACTGATTCATTTATGGCGAAAATGAGAGAGAAATCGGATACAAGAATATGGCTATAACCTTAAAAATATATATGCTTTTGGAGTTGGTCTAAGAGTAGAGAGCAGGCAAATTGGTTATAAATCAAAGTATTTATATTGAAAATAACTTGAATTTGAAATATAAAAGAAAGTATTTTTACATTGAAAATATCTTAAATTAGAAACATAAATCAAAGTATTTATATTGAAAATAACTTGAACTTTGAAATAAATTACTTAATTTAAATGCAAACATTAAACTTTTAATATTTTCAGCTTTCTTGCGTCAATTAAAATCAATTATATTAATACTAAAGCCTTTTTTACATATTCATATTTAAATTGGGAAATTTTGTTCATAGATTAGATGAAACAAATTACTTAACTTAAATATTAAAGTTAACTTTTTCCATGTTCTTTTGCCAACTAAAAGAATAATATTATATTTATATGGTATTATAATAAAAGTTAAATAATCAGTATTTAATTTTATGATTTAAACCCAATTAAAGGGTTATGCAATACATTTATACAAAATAAATATGTTTCTTATATAGCATCATGTCATTTAAAGGTAATAAATGAATTACAATTTAAAAAATTACTTTTATAGAAAATTTTTTATTTCAATTAATAGATTACTATACTTTAATTACTCTTAATAAATTACTACAAATTACTACAAATGTTAATTAATTAATTAATTAATTAAATGTTAATATTAACATTTCAAAAGTAAATCCTCTTTTTAATTTCAATTTATCAGTTTTATTACATTTTAGCTTTACTATTCAAAGTTGTACGTTTTTACCATAAAAGTTTGAACATAAAGTTTTACTTTAATATTGCTTTAAGCTTAAAAATAATCATAAAAAAAAACAGATAAGAAGTCTCAAGTTCCCCTTGCAGTTCCCCGGGCTCGTTCAGTGTCGGATTTTTGAATTTCAACCATATGCTATACAGATAAGACCGACAGCCGTGGATTTGCCTTTGCCCAGAGTTCACTCTCGCGTGTTCACATTATTTTTAAAAAGTAGTTCTCCGAGCAGCAGTGCACTTAATACTTTTTAAACAGCTCTAAATCGTTCTTATCAATCCGCGGGGGGATTATAATCAAACGGAATGACCGACCCCCAAGCGAACACTTTACTAACTCACGTGTCTCCCGATTAGCTGGCAAGCAAATAAACTAAATAAATAGAGAAATAATGGACAGAATCATACACATTTATCACTGAAAATATTATGCCAGAGATAAAAACATTAGCGGGGGAATACGGCTCAAGGCGAAAGGCCTCTTGGCAATCATATCTATTATAAACAAAAACAAATACTAAAAATAAAGGAAAACAAATAAGTTGTAGTAGTGGAGGTGAAAAAAAAAGATAAACACAAAACAAGAAATCTTTTTCGATTTGCGCACAAATTGCTGATGAACGGACGGACTTCGTCAAAAGTTATTCAACAAAATTTGCTTCTATTGTTTCTTTTTTTTTTTGTTTTTTGTGAACATCCACACAGTGTTGTGGGCGTGTTCGACATTGTTAATTGTCATTTTCTATATGTATTCGCCATACGTAAATATTTCTGTATCTGTTAAAGCATTGGCAGACCTGTTAATTTGTTTAAAGCAGAGCATAAAACTGAAACTATAAATAAACTAATGGCAGATTTTAAACGATTCAACAAATGGTGTAGAAAAATCTTGATTGCTTTTTGCTTTGTCAGTTTAATTTTGTTTTAATTAATGTTTATAAATGTTTGGACCATAAACAATAATTGTTGGATAGGTGAATGTCAGGTGACCTTTTAATAAAGCAGTTATGCGAATAGAACATTAAAATAAAAGCAGTCTTTTGCTTTTGGAAAAACTACAACATGTATCTTTATTTCCGGTGTGTAAATAAAAGGGGAATTTTATAAATAGCTTAAAAATTTAACTGAAAGCTTGTTATTTTATACATATTAAATTTTTATATATATTTCTTACATAATTTTTGTGTAAATGTTTCTTTATAAAATTATAATATCCATATATATTACGATATTTAAAACAATAAACTTTTATTGACAACATTTTATTTACTTTGTTTGTAGGATTATCCAAAGATATTATTTAATATTATAAATATTTATTGTATTTTTGGTTTCATATAAAATTCCCCCTGGAATTCCTTCTAAAACCAGTATTTTTAACCAAATAAACTTTTTCGTATTACCAGTATTTCTCTTAGTTTGTTTTTAAAATAAGTTTGCAAAGCAATTAATTAATTTCAAACCATTTAAATAATAATTATCAACCACAATAAAAAAGACTCAAAAAGATTCCTTTCGATTTCTGCAAGTGAATGAACTTTGTATCTCATTAAGGCCTTCACAATCTATCCTAATCAGCCATAAAAAGCTTTCCCCTTCGTGTTAAGGCAAATAATTTACATTTGTGTGTGTGTTTTTCCTTATCTTTTATTTTCTGGTGTTTTTCTATTTTCTTTTATGTATTTGCAATTCAAAATTTTAATTTTTACAGCTGCCAATGGGTTGTATTCGAGAAAAAAAAACGTAAAAGAAGAGAAAAAAACGATGGAAAAAATTCCCGGAGTTTGGCCTTGGGTTAAAACAAACAAAAAAAAATGGCAACAACCATCATAAAAACAATTTGAATTCAGTAAAAAAAAAAATAGAGAGAGAAAAGGTAGAGAGAAAGAGAGGTGGACAAGTGCAAATAGCAAACATTGCCGCTTGTTTTGTTTTTAGCGTTTATTTAGCATTTTAATTTGGCATTTGTTGAGCCTGCTAAAGCAGCTATTGTTGTTGTTGTTTTGGGTGTTGTGGTGTGCACGCCGCTTGCTTTGTTTTATAATTTCACATTTCACAAAAGTTCGTTGTGCTCTTACGACGCTCACACTTTGCTTTTGTTTTCTCTCTTTTTTTTCTTCTTTAATTCATTTCGCCTAACTGTATGAGTGTGCAGTATATATGTGGTTTTATTTATATCATTTGCAATAACAAAATAAAAATGCGTCACAAATTTATTTGCACTTTTGCTGTCGGTTATTCGTATCAGAGACTCTCGCCAGCGCAAGGCATTATAGCATTTATAGCCTTGACCCCTACAATCTACACAATGTATGTATAAAAATGTTCTCTCTTTTTTTTGTATTTTATATGGTTTTTGGTTTGCATGCCAGAAACTTAATTGAAACATTTTAGCTGAGGGGCAAACTTTGGGTGTCAGAATAATGTACGTACAAATTTATATATACATCATATATTATTCTAAAAGTAAACACTTTTGGCAAGAAAAAGTTTATGGAAATTTTCATTCAGAAATATGGGTACCAAACATATTTATAAATTAACTGATATTAGAGATAATTAAATGATTAATTTAAATTCATAAATAGTCATTAAATGTCGTGAGTATAAGGTTATGATTAATTGCTCAATATTCTGTATATTTATTCTCTATTCAAGTAAATCTTGTATATTTAACAAAACTAGACATTTTTAAAAAGAGCTTTCATTCATATATTTAAACCATTTTAATTCATCCAAATATTCAAAATATAATTATTAATTTATAATTCAATGAAAGAGCTATATAAAACTGTATACCAGATGATCTTCAACCTTTAAAAGGACTTTGTTCTTCTTAAGTTCAATGTTCTACCAATTTACTTTGCACTCAGGGTCAGTTTTGTGACTCACAAATGTCTAAATGTGTTAAATATACTATATTTTAAACAAACGGTTTAAAACATAATACTAGTTGTAAATTATTTTAGAAGTAGCTATTGAAATCAGAAAATTAATAAACTAAAAACATCTGTCTAATTACCATGCTTAATAATAATTAGCTTAGAAATACAATAATTAAATATTCAAATAAATGTGTATATTTTTTTACGCGAAGTTAGGAATTCGGTATAATTAAAAAATAAATAAATTATATATTCATTATAAATAATTCTCAGCTTCTGGTATTTCCCCTTTCTTTAAATGAATTTATGGGAATCCCATATTCCCCACAACTGAAATTAATATGCATTTCCATTTAGCAATTCTCGTGGAATTTCTCGTCAAATAAAGAAAATAAAACCAGCAGCATTTCCCACTCATTAAATATTATAGAAAACACAAAATCCAGACTTGCCTACGAATTCCTCGATTAACTATTAAATAACCATAAAAACCTGAACTGATTCATGTTTAATTAAATACAAAAATCAGTTGGTTTTGTTTTCATTTGTTTTGTTCGGAAATATACACATAGATTTGCATACATTGAGATGAAAAGCTGAAGCTGTTGAGATACTTTTGTGAGAGAATGAAAATGAGCGCGCCAAAAAGCGAGCAGGAGATGATCATCCGTATAAATGGAGATAATGATGACAGATACGAGAAAGATCATTGAGAACTTTATGTTGTAGTTGTTGTTGTTGTTGTTATTTTTGTGCGCCTTTGGGGGCCAACAACACACTTGCACACTGACTGCTGTGGCTCGTTGTATCTGTATCTCGAAATGTGTGCTTGCTTGCTTGTATCTGTATCTGTATCTGTAGAATTTATGTCGTCGCCGTCGCCGCCGCAAAAGCAACAACAAAACAGAACACAAAAAAAATGTTGTAATACACATGAAAAAAAAAGACGCAAGGCGTGACAAAGACGGCGCGATGCCCCGTTCGTTGTGATTTGCCATCTCCTTCTGGCACTTGCTGTTTTCAGCATTGTGAGATGATGACAAAATCAAATAAACAGAAGCTAAAGGAATAATAACAACAACAATAATGAGAAAACAGCAAGTAAGCGGGACAATTTAAGATAACAACAATGTCAACGACTGGCCCCTTCTCTTTCGCACTTCTCCTCGCATCCTTCTCTTTCTAATGCGATGTGCACACGTTTTATTTTTGCTCTCTTTCTCCATCTGTCTCGCTGTCTTCTTTTTCTCATTTCTCATTCAATATCAAAGCAAAAGCAATAAAAATCAGCAATAACAACAAATGCGGCAGTTGTCGTGCTTCCCTTTTGTTGTTTTTGTTAATTTCAATTTATTAGCATTTTATTTGCAGTTGTTGCTTTTTCATTGCCGCAAAAGTTTCGTTTTTATTTTGTTGTAAATGGTATGTACTATGTTGTTTTCTGTTTTTTTTATTTTATTTTATTGTAAATGGTGTGTGTGTGTTTTTTTCGCTATAATTGTTTTATTGTTGTTTGTAGTTGATGTTGCAGTGGTGGTGTACTTTTTCATTGCTTTTTGAAGTCAATTTGTCATCATGAACACAATGATTTAATTGCTCGAAATTATGAGTTTGTGAAATATGTATATATGTACATATGTGCAAGAGGAAGAGGTAAGGCAAACAAGTTATAAAAGATAGAAAAAGAAACAAGTGAAAAGGGTTTAAAAGAGATGGAGAAAAACTTTAAATAATTAAGGAAAGTTTAGGTGATGAAAGAGATTTAAAAACAGATAGCAAACTTTTGCGACAAAGGAAATGATTTTGTTATGTATAAATAATATGCATTAATTAATAAAGACATTTGTTATACAAAAAACAGGTTTAATTAAAGGAAAACTAATGGAAATAATTAATATGGATAATCAAATAACTAGAACACATTCTAACTGTATTTATATATATACTGGGATTCCCTCAATTATTTACTAATTACAAAAGCATTTTTTTAAGAAAAGCTGCCAGAAGGTTTCAGTTGCTGTGGCCTATCTTGAAGTTATTTAATTTATAAATTTCTTATCTTAAAAAAAAATAAATTAAAAATACGTTTTAAACAAAAACTTTTGTTTGATTGTGCAAGACTTTTAAATATAACATAAAAAATAATTCATATTTTAGCTCGATTTATCCAAAATGTTTCATACATAGCATATGATCATGGAAACTAATACGATTAAATAATAAAACTTGCTAAGATTAATTATGTTCATTAAAATATACTAGAGCTAAAAAAAAGTTCAAAGTTTTTAAATAAGTTTATAGTTAACTAACACTTTATGGCTTAATTTTGTCAGTGAAAACAAATACAAAGACAAATATTGGTATAAAAATATATACATATCTGCCTTTATGACTAATAAATCACATACATAAGAATAATTTCTCTCTGATTCATCACTCTTAAAATGTATGTTATAAATGCAATCTTAATATATAAAGAATTATGTATTTAATGTTTTATTTTGTAATAATTATTTGGATAAGTAAATATCGTAGAAATAACAAATAAAATATATATTTTTCATGCACCGTTGATCGCAATAACAACCGTGAAATATTTCAACATTTGCCTATAATTCTCCATGAAACTTCCCATATTAATTCAAATGAATCGTAATTATTTAACCTAAATTTCACACCATCTCCGTCACTCTCTTTCCCATTCGATTAAATTTATAAGGTAACAAAAATGCCATTATTATATGAAATTAGATCACGGCAAATGTGTGACACAAATACCGTTTGCATGTGTGTTCTGATTATTGTCATTTGGTATTACTTCAGTTCCGTTCTGCTTTCTACTTAACAACTAATCAAGGAAAATTATGAAATTGCATAGGAAAAACCAGAGAGCCAGAGAGCAGATAGTGGAGAGTGGAGAGGAGAAGAAAATGGAAAATAATATGATAAATGAGGCATTGAGATGGCTTTTGTTGAGTGACAGAATGATTTGTGAAAAAGGAGGACAGTTTTATGGGCGTTTCTTTATGTAAAACGATTGGAAAAACAAGTTGAGAAATTCTATATTTAGCTTTACTAGATAGTATATAGTATTGGGAATATATTTAAAAAAACAAATTTTAAATACTTCTAAGGAAGTGTTCTTACTTTTATAGATTTATTTAGATACATCAAGGACTTAAATTTCAATATAAAAATACCATTTCCAAATCGATTTCAATTTGTTTTACTGCTTGGACTTGTTTTCATTTAACAATTTATAAGTTAAACCATTTAAATTCCAATTTAAATACTTTCTCAAAGTTCATTTACCTTTTTTGTTTATCTTTCATTCATTCAACTTTGTAATACGAGTTTTGTAACTTTAAAAATGTATTTCACACTTCAACAGGTGTCAAATTGAACAGAACAGAAAATGTATTCATACAATAAAATGATAAAAACAAGTTTGACAAGGGCAATGGGAGAATTAAAATGAAAGTGACCAAAGCTTGTAAACGATTTCGGGATCTTCGATAAATAAACAAAACCAAAAATACTTTCGGCTTGACTCATAGAATGGTTTGTAAATTGAATATTGCATACAATGCAAGTTTCACGACTACAAACAAATTATAAAAAATTGAATATGACAGCGAAATGCTAGGAAGTTTAAGTGTGGATTTATATTTATTTTCCCAATCTTGTCTAGTCAGCAAATGAGTTGGTAAATTGTTAGATTTGTAAGCAAGTATGTGTATATGTATACACTCACTAAAAATAAACCAAGTAAACAAAAGTTGGCAAAAAGGCAGACAAAGTAAATTTATAGTTGTTGCCACGAAAAAAAAGTACACAGAAAAAGCGAAGGGAGAATCTGTGGGGAAAACATTACGACGGGGAAGGCAGGCGGCAGGGTGGGAGGTGGGAGGTGGGTAGGTGTTGGGGAGCTTAGCCATGTGATAGAGGTGAAATGAAGCAGCAAATAGAAGGGGTTTCAACTTGAATTTATGAGTACTTCTATATCCACGGAAAATTCCCAGACCAAAGTTCAAATTGATGGGAGTTTATTTTTTTAACGGGCTAAAAAGTTCTTATCTTAGTAAATTTCAGTCGAAGCCGAAGGAAGCTATTGTAGAGCCATAAAGCAGCAATTCATGGTCTTGGCGAAATTTTATTATTGGCCAAAAGGCAGCGTGTGACAGTAACGGATTTATATGCAAAACACGTTTTAAACTGGCTTTTTGTTCAGCTCTTCTTTTGAAGAAACTTTATTTATAGCACGGATTAATATGTATTTGATTAGGTACCAGATAATCCAAAAAGTCGAGTTGACAGAAATTTGATACCTTTCTTAATTTCATGCCATAATGAAATTACTTGATATGGCGCTATCTGACAGATGATAAGGCTCCAAAGTGCCAAGATAGTTGACCTTCTTTGTTTTGTATATCTTCAAGTGGTAGAGAACATAGGTTTAAGACGTTATAATTGTCCGGAATACTACATTGCCAAATATTATATTCTATAGAATTAAACAGATTACATTTTTAGAGCGAGCTTTATTTAATCGTTTCCTTTTTCAGAGACATTTGGTAATTATTAAATTGGGAAAACTTAATTAAATAATTTTCTTGTACTATTTGTATTATGTTTCATACATTTATGTAAACTATATTTATCAATAACACAAGAACCAATTTATACAAGTGAATAGTTTATGATTAATTTGATTTACTAATTGGCTAATTATGTGTAAGCCTTAAAGTAACCTTAAAAAAAACCTCAAAAAAGTTAAGCAGAAACAAAAATAAACCGCAAAGTATTCCCCATTTTTTATAACCAATAACGATGTGTCAGAAATTTTCACGCGAGTGTCATCCGCTCATAACTATTCTCCACAACCTATTCCGCTTAACTTCCCCGCCGGAGATACATATACAAATAGCAACAAAAAAATCCAACAGATATCTCTTCAAAGTTAACGTTATTCATCAGAGCCAACTCGGCAACACAGCGGCACACATGCAAACAGACAGATAGCCAAGCCAACAGTCTTGGCTTGTTCTGTTTTCGGTTTTCTCTGTTTGTTTCGAAACAAACCGGTTAAACGCTTTTAGCTTTTAGCTTTCAGCGAAAAGCAGCAAGAAAGAACAGCACACATAAAAGAAAAAAAAAAACAGAAACCGTTTAAGCGTACAATGGGCGTAGTTGGTTAAAGTACAGAGGGGAAGTAACGGGGCGGGGAGAGGATTGACTACAACTAATTATCAACCTCAACGAATCGCGCACAGCTGTACAGAGCAAACAAACGCAGTTGAATTCGTTTCAAATCGCTCGATTCGATTCTGGGTTTCTATTTCCCCCCAAACCATAACAATTTATCAACAAATCAAACGTTCGGTGGTTGCTTTTTGGTGGCCCCAAACACTGTAAACATTACGAGCTTAAATTGTTTTTGGTCTGTTATCAAATTTGGGAATACAGATTAGGCCGAATGTGAGGAAAGCCTGAAACAAATACAGTCAAATATCTGTATAAATTAAACTAGCATCTGTAATATATTCAAAAGATCAAGGTATGCAGATGTATGGAAACAAAAGAAATTGTAACAAAAATCTACACTTAAATTTAGAGAGGATTTTTTAAGTATGACAAAAAGAATCGCAGACCCAAATCAAGTTTGGTTTGGCCTTAAAAAACTAACAAACCCATTTTTATTTGAGGTCAAAGCTAATTTAAGGCAAAAGTATAATAGTTTTATTCTATACAGTATATATATACTTTAAATTTATATAAAATCTAAGAAATTAGCTTAGTTTTATTTAGAATATTTCACAAGTAAAAAGTCTCCGAATTTTCAGTATAACTCTGCAATTTTGTAAGACCCATTATTTTATAGTAATTAAGGTTTTAAAAACATAATATATCATTCACATTTCAACAATTTGAACTTATAAATGTTAGACTGTATTACTTTATGTACTTGTTACATGTTTGCTCATTTTCCCTAAGCTTTCCATGTTCTGTTTGGTTTGCGTTGAGTAATTTATGAATCGGTTGGACTATTTCCAGAGAGAGAAATAAATATACACAACACAACACACACACACATATGTATGTTCCCATCCCGTATCGCTTTACAGCTGATAACAAAATTGAACAGAGAAACGTGACATGAAGCGGTTAGTAAATCCAGAGAACTGGGTATTCCAACTATTTGATCAAGCAATGCAAACATAGGCATTTGGGAATGCACGAGTGCATATGAGTTGCTAAAAATAAAAATTCAGTAGAATGTTAAGGTCATTAAACATTCAATTAATCGTTGATACATCCATGACAGGCAGTTCGTCATGTGAAAAAAGTCGTCAAGGTATCACTAAGCTTGTTTTCATAAATCCCAGAAAGCATTAAAAACTATTATGGAAACAAAAATTGTAACTATTTAGTTTAAAGTACCGAAAATCTTTTGTAAATTATATTATGTACACTTTTTAATAGAAATCTAAAATAGTTTCCAAATTTAAATTGTTTTTAATAATTCTTTACGTTAAAATTAGTTTTGTATTTAACAATTGGATATTTTCATTATGTTTTATATTTATTATTATATGAAATTATCTCCTCTTAATTAAAGTCTCATCCTTATAATGAATGAAAATGAAAAGCAGTTCCAGTTTCATCCATTATCGATTTGGCTTTTACCGTTAATTTGATGGCGATTACGAATAAAAGCCTTATAAAAACCCAAAAATTCTTCGGAGAGCGTGAGAAGCTTGAAAAATAGCTTAACGTGAAAAGAACAAGCGTGAAGACGAGACGAAGAAGGGCAGAAGAAAAGAAAGCGAAGATGAGCGAACAACAGCAGCAGCTGTTATCAAGAAAGTAACTGTAAATAAGCCACCTGTAGCCGTTTCGCATGCTCAAAAAAAAAACAGACACAGCTCAGTTCTCCTCTCTCCCTCTCTCTTTTTGAAAACTTTTTTAACAACATGGCAACAGCATAATTAAAGCCCTGATTTTAAAGACCAAACATTAAGCTTTTATAAACAAAAATAAAAAACTCACCTTGAGATGTTCCAATATTAAATGTTTCCTTTCTTTGTGGTTACCTCCCACGCGTGGCCCTTAAATCCGTTTACTGTTATAGTTATTTTAAACTCGGTGCTGCTTTTGCTGCTGTTGTTTTTGTAATTCCTTTCAGCATTGCTTTTCACTTTACTTCACTCCCACACACACAGAGACACATATGTAGAGGCGAGAGACACGATACACGTACAAAATTTCTCGTGCTGCAACTTTTTCTCTCTTTTCTTTTCTTTGCTTTCTTTCTTTCTTTTTATATATATTTTTTGTGTAAACCAGTATTTTTGTGCCTTCTTTCACTTGTATGATTTTTTTATTCAAGAAATTGTTGAATAACGGTTTCTGTTAGCCGCTACGCTCTTGTCGCTGTTGTTGTTGTTGTCATGAATTTCACTTTGCTTTCGCGTTTCACGCATTGCTGCTGCTTCTTCTTCGGCTTCGTCTTGTTGCTCCTTTTTCTCTGAATTGTTGTTGTTGTTGCTGTTTTAGCCGTGGGAAACCTGTCCAGCAGCCTTAAAGCCGCTGTTTTTGTTGCTTTTCATTTTTCGGCCGCACATTTTCATAGCTTCGCTCTACAGAAAACACTTCAGACATTTTATATTTAATCATTTTTGCATTTTGTTTCTTTTTTATAGGTGAAAAAGCAAGCAAACAGCGTGTGTACATATAAAATAATAAATAAGACAAAAATTCCAACAAAATACACATTTATTGTTGTTGCTCAACGTTCATTGCCACACACACATACATCGACGAGCAGACAACGAGTCAGACACACACGCATACATATACAATATTTTTGGGGGGGCTGAGGGGGGCGGTTTTTTCTTTTTGTTTCAAGGCAACTTCATTTTTTTACTCTTTTTTCCTCCCCCGCAAAGGGAAACAAAGAAAATTTCACTTGTCTTGCACACACACACGCTCGCACACACACTCACACTCGCACATTTCCCCAAAGGAAATATAATTTAAAACATTTTTATTGACACAATTACAAGGTTTCTGCTTCTTGCGTCTGTTGTTGTTGCCGCTTGCTTGCTTGCTTCTTCTCTTTATCGTTGTTGTTGTTGTTGGCCTACTTTATGTATGTGTTGTTGTTGTATTTGCTTTTTCTCTCTTGGTTTTATTTTTTGTTGCTCCAACTTCTCTTTGCTTCGAAAAAATTTCACACGCGCCGTTTCTTTTTTGTAGTCTCTTTTTTACGTAAATTAGATTGCCATTTGAAGTTATTTCGGTTTTTTGGGGATTGCACTTGGTATTTAGCTATTATATATATGTACATATATATGTGTTGCACTACATTATATTTATAAACATTATGTGTATATGTTTGAAATTTTAATTTTATTTTTGTATAAAAAGAAAATCAGACGAGACGAAATGAAATGGTCTTTGTTTTGCTAGTGATGTACTATCGAAGGAAACAGGTTACGATTAGAGGTGCACAGACATCGATTGTTAATAATATATCCAAATATCGATATTTTCCTCAAGATGATATTATATCGAAACTGTGATCATTTTATTTAACATTTTTGGATATCTCTTGCCAAGCTGCAATGGGAAAGCAATCCACTAGAAGATAAATTATCGATTGCCATTTTGTTTATTTATTTAATGAACTTAAGACCCACATGAACGCACGGCCCGGCTTCGCTGGTCGCTCAAAAACGAAAAGTCTAGCATCACTGTTCTCTCATGGGCGAACAGTCTGGTAGCGCTGGTCTCGGGTATGTAAAGTTTCGTAAAATCAGAAACGTTGCCACCCTTTTCGTGTAATGTCAAACATATCGATGTTTCTGTAGTGTTTTTTAGATATCGAACTTGTCCCATACCTGGCATCCATACGCGGGAAATCTTGTGAAGGAAATCGAAGGTAAGATGCTAAAAACATAAATAAAACAGGATAAATTACAAGAAAGTAGTTGCAGAGATGCCGCCATCCTCTCAAGAAACGCCGCAGGGTCAGCGAAGATTCTGCGCCATAGCGCCACATCTCCTGAAGGAGCCGAACCGCAGCATTAAGGATCCGAACTTGCTACGGTTTGCGAAGCTCATCAACCCCGAGATGCGTCTGGGATGCACCGTGTGCCTCGCCTGCTATCAGAACTTGATGAAGTTATACCGCGTAAAGATGGCCAATGCCCGAGCCCACCAGGAGAGGCGTGAGGCCTCAGGCAACAGCATATCGGACGTAAGCAGCAGCCAGCGGTTGGAGTCTTCTTCTGATCCGAGAATGCCAAATGCTGGTGGGGTAACGATGCGTAGGAAGCATCCCACTGTTTCTCCCCCCTCTCGGGAATCCTCGACCTCCAACGACGACAGGCCCCAGACTAGTGCTGCAGCAGCAGCCAGGAGGAACCGTACAAGAAATGTTTCACCGCCACCGGCGAGCACATCCTATGTCAGCGACGACGACGATGCAAACTCGAACCTCAGCCTGAATGCGGTGAACGGCACGCGTTTGCCCCACATTCAGCCTATTCCCAAGAGGCGTCAGTTTGTGCATCTGAATAAGACTGCGATGGATATATATTTGGCAGGGACCACAGGCGGCTAAGCCAGTGAGTAAAAGTGCCTGGATTGGAATGAATGTTTAAATAGTTTTGTTTTTGTGTGCAAATGGATCCTTCTGGAAGGAACCACTTGGAGTCAGTTTTCATAGTTGTGTGAGCCAAGAGCGAAGTTGTATGAACCATGTTAAAACTAATAATAGTGAAATCTGTCGCGATAAAATGAGTGAGCTGTCCAACTGCGCTGTAACCAACACATATTTTTTGCCTTTAGTTGATGTATAATCTTAAGAGACAAATTACTTAATGTAATATATATTATTGATAAATAGTTTAAATAACATCAAAATGTTTTGTGTTTAATTCAGTCCCAAAAAATATCCATTTAAATTATATTAGATTCAAATATGCGCTCGAATAGGCGAAAGAAATGTATAGGAACTAGCAGAATTACCAGTAATGATACAAAATATTAAAACCAACAGTTTTGATAAATATTCTCATCATTAAACAATCAGCGTTGCCAATTTAGCTATTTCCTCTCTAGATCTGGCGGTTTTCAAAATCATGTTGCTTAGACCGAAAACATGGACAGCACTGGATATTAATTATAAAAAAATTCGAAAAATGTAGACTAAAAGTTAAATTCTAAATTATATAAAATAAATGGGCAATCGACAAGAATTTTTCTTTGGGGAAAATATCGATAAGCCGATCGCCCGGCTATCGAAAAACAAAGCTACGCCAAACAATTTTGAAATTTTTAAAGTGATTTTAACAGAATTTTGCTGATGGATCTTAACGGAACTTGCTTCTTTACAGAAACTTGCGGATGGATTCTTACAGTGGATGAGGTGGTTAACAGAATTAGGTGAATTTAACTGAATGAGTGACGACACAGAAACATCGATGGTCAAAGAAAAACATCGATGTTTTAGAAAATTCGAAAAACATCGATGCATCGATGTTTTCATCGATGTTTCTGCACCTCTATATATAAACACATCGCACAAATCTTTTGTTGACAGAATTTTCAAAACTCAAAGGGCGAACAAAACCTGCTCGGAACACACATCAAAATTCTGGTTTATTAAACACGAGAAATATACGCAAAATTACTAGCAAAAATGGCTGACCGCGATGCCGCTTCGAATCAGTTGATTGACTACAAAAACTCCCAAACGGTGAGTGTGTTGATGTTGACAGTGCTAGAGTGTCTGTGTGTGTGCCGGTCCGAAAGTATGGGAAAAGGGAAAGGCGAAGAAGAGGGCAGCAGGAACGAAGCTTTTTTAAAAATAAAATAAACAAAACAAGAGAATAAACGCGGGCGATGTCTATAATGCTGTACTTTTCTGTATCGAAGTAGTCGTAAATAATTAAGAAATGCAAAAAAGCCATTCAGATCGTGCATTTCAAAAGCGAGCAGTTCAAAGTTCAAGAGCGGTCGCTATCGCGTTCTCTGTTTTCTCCCTCTCTTTCTCCGGCTTTCTGCCAGTTTATTTATACGCCTCTTATCAGAAGGGAGTCTGATAAGACTTATCAGTTTACCATTAAATATTGCCGGTGGATTTGGAGGGCCTAATCCAAAGTTTTGGTCTAGTTAACTTTCGGCTTTAGCGCTGGCCCTTTTTTCACTTCTAACCTTGGCTAACCTTTGACTCTTGTTTTTGTGTTTTGCTTACCGCCTCTTTAGCAATTTTCATTTTCATTTGGCACCACTTGCATGTTCATTATATTTTATTTATTCGAATTTGTTTGCATTTTCGTGCTAAATGTTCGCTTTCGTTTTTCGAACATACTTTGTTTCTGGTATTTGTGTTCGTTTTATGATTTTAAATTGAAAAATCGTGACGCTAGCAAAATGCACAAAGTACACAGCAGGTTTTTGAAAACCTATTATTAATGCCTTAATGGAATAATCGTAAAAAATTTCGTGAAATTTATTTATTTGTATGTATAGATTTTGTATTGAAAGAATTGAACAATAATAGTGGGATTATTTTAAATGACCTAAATCACATTACAAATATTTCAATTTAAAAAATAATAATTTTGAATCTGCGACATTTATTGTACATTTTTATACCAGAAAATTAAATGAAAATTTTGCAGAAGTATTTTATATACATATTTTAGATACAATGCAAAATATACATTATAAAATAGTAAAAGTACCTCGCCTACAGCACCTAGATAAATTCTATTTATAGAATTCATTACTTAGCCATATTCTATTGGTTTTCCCCCCTTTTGCGTGTACCCCATAAATCGATAAATGAAACTCAAATATTCAGAGCTGAGCTATATGTCAGCCATTTTGATAAGCATCAAAAAACCTGCTAAGTAATTGGCCCAAATAGATTATATTTAACAGTAATATATACCATTTCTGGTTGAAAAATCGGTAGATCAACAATTGAGGGTTATTTGTTATAAACTTTAGATAGAATTAACCTTCGAAGTTTTGTAGTTATATATATATAGGTAAACAAAGAAACAATTATCTTTATTAATTTGTGGAAAGGAAATGCAATTATCTTTATTAACTAATGAAGGGAAACACTTTAGTTCTGTAAAAGGGCCGATTAAAAAATATTCTACTCAAGAACAATAATTATTTCTATTTTACGGACTGAAAAATAATGTAATTATATATCAAAATAATATACATATGTCTCACGTAAACGAAATTATGACCACATTAAATGGATGAGTCAAATAAATCAATTAAAAAGTTACCGAGTTACGCCCCTGCATTATTATACCACAAAGCAAACAATTACAATTATTTTTTCTATATATATGTATATAAATGCATATACACGACTTGTTTGTGGTTGGAAAATCACTGGGAAGTCAATGGACTTTGCTGCGACCGGCTCAATGTTGCATAAACTGGTTGCAATGGGCTCGCTGCTGCCGCTTCGATCACGAGACAACGAACCCGGCTAAAGAAACCCGTTTTTTGGTTTGAGCCCCTTTCCAGACTTGGAGGGAAAATGCGTTTCGACTGCCATTAGCTAACGCAAATTTTCTTTCTCCAATTTGGTTATGCAATACTGAGTTAAACACAAACCAGACCGTATGTGAGACTATTTTTCAAAGTGACCCAGAGAGGAGAGCCAAACTGTAGCTGAGTTGGCCCGGTTGGTTGCTTTTGGTTCGTGTTGTTCTAGCCGATTTTGACCTTCTATGACGAAACTGTGAAAACTGCATTCTATCAGGCAATTAAATGTTTGCCTTTGTTTCGCTGAATAATCATGGCAACTAGTTGGGCTCTTTGTTTCCACATATAGTGGGAGAATCGTATTATTGCCTGACTGGATTAACCAAGAATTTGGAAAAATTCTGGGATTACGCACAATTGAAACTAGATATGTTGGGGAAGGTCTTAGAAAGAGTTGAAGGAAAGGGAAAATTATGAACAGTATTAAAATTTGCCTTAGCTTATGAATCATTTTATAAATAAATATATAAATATATTTATTTATAAATGGATATGCAGACAATATATTTATTTAAAAAATAGTTTAACAAATTAAAAAAAAAAATATATATATATATATATAAAAAGGTATTTTTGCAGTTCTCTTCAATCTTATCTATACAAAATCTTCTTTAAAATATAATTTCACAACTCATCACTTCAAGTCTTTATTGTAATATAAGAATTAATCATCTCTCGTATTTTCTGCCCTTCAAATGACTCAGTTTCTTGTGATAAATGATATCTAGTAGACAATGTCGTCTCTCCCATTATATTTATCAGATGCACAGGGATCTTTTTAAGCCTGCCCTCATTAACATTTTGTTTGTTCGCTTCTCTGACATGCTGCAATTAAGAACAGACTTTTCAGTAGTCCATGTAGTTTTGCATTATTTTTTTTTGTTTTGCCATGATCGTACGAGGTTGTCTTATCACAGTTTGCTCTTCTCTGGGAACACACACATGCATATATGGAAGGCCCGATACGAACCAGATTGACTTGTTGGGGCGTGAAGCGAGTTCCATTCCCATTCGCATGCCCACTCCCGGTTTTGCTTCACTTTTCGTATCTCTGCGACCCCCCTGAAAGTGGCTCCATATTGTTGTCTCAAAGTGCAAACAAAACTGATTAAATCGAGGCAGGGAAACAAAAAAACAGCGTAGAAAGAGTGCAGAGCGAAGAAGAGTATACATATATGCCATAAAAATATCTATATAAAAATGTCTTGAAAAAATAAAGAATAAAATAAAGAATTTATAAGGAGAGTTCAGCAAACAGGTGATATAATTTCGCAAGCTTGAAAGCTGCTTTGAATGGAAAATTAGCTACTAATTGCAACGCAATTACTGAGGAGGGTCTTAGGTTTATGTTTATTTTATATATTATATTTATTAAAATATGCCTAAATAACTACCTGTTTACTCAGGACTTACACTTAACTTTCCACTTGGGAACTATAACAAAACCGCAAGAAAAATACAATACTGAAGGGGGCCCTGAAGTTCTCTAGATTAAATATTTCTCTAGGATTGAGTAATTTGCTAAATTTTCTCACTTCTAAGTAAATTCTATCCAAATATTATATCGTTAACTTTTAGTCATCCGTCTTCTACGAATTAAGATCATATAAAATAGATAACCTTCTTTGAGCACCTACTACAACTTAAGGTTAAACAATTCCCTAAGTAATTCACGACATCTAAACGACTTTGTTTGTAAATATAAACAGGAGCTTCATTTATATGTTTGACACATTACCAAGGTGTTCAGTTTGATATATAGATAGCAACTCTATGTACCTCTATATACTCCTTAATATATGTGCACACAGAGTGTTCTAGAAATGCTTTCAAATTAGAATTTCGCAATAACATTAGCTAAACAATGTGCACCTTTTGCCGGTGACAGTTTTGCAAATTGACTTCACTGACTTGACTTGAGTTAATTCTATAATCAGTGGATGGCTTGCATGCGAAATATATGCGATTAAAGCCTTTGGAAGAGGGTGTGGTGTGTCTCCAGGGAAATTAATTGAAAGCACACAGGAAGATGATGATGATATGGAAAGACACTTGATATAATGCAAAAAAGTTCTCTGGTTGATAAATGACGGACATTTAGCAAAGCTAATTGATATTTCAGGTCCGGCCAGACAGCGATATTTGGCTCCAATGAGAATGAATAATTTATTGTTATTATATTATAAATGGGGGTTATTAATTGAAATACAAAACCAGGGAATTTAAGGGGTTAACTTCAAGAATGTTAATTAATATTATGCTTCAATCAATTAGTATTAATATCTTATCGGTTTTGTTAAACGCTGACATTTTTAATTTCATTATTGTTAGTTTGAAAAGTTCTTTAAGCAACTTAATCCTCGAATTATTTCCCTACAAAATTAAATTTTTTGTTGTGCACTTAAACACCTTTCAAAGTGACCCCCTAGGAAGTGATAAAGCTCTGCAATCTTTATGTTTATGTTTTTGTTCGTGACAGTGTCCATAGATTATTCAAAAGAAATATGAAAGTCCGCCTGCCCAAAAAAAGAATTATCGCTTAAAGCTTCGATAAGATTAGGCGACACTTTGAACTGGCAATATTATATAACGAAAATCTAAGAGAATTGCACTTTGCAACGTAGCCGGTAAAATTCTTTTAAATTAATTTGAAAAATAAGAAGAGCTTATTTACAAAATATTTAGCTTGCGAAGTTGCATACTTGTTAATCTACAGTGATTTGTTTTGGGGTTTATAGCGAAGGATCTTGCCTATTTATATAAATTTTTATAAAGAAATCAAAACTAAAAGATTTTTCAATGTTCCTTTTTGCAGGTCTCGCCGGGAGCCATCACCACTGGTCATGGCGCACCCATTGGCATTAAGGATGCCATAATGACGGTGGGTCCCCGTGGACCCGCTCTCCTGCAGGATGTGAACTTCCTGGATGAGATGTCGCACTTCGATCGTGAGAGGATTCCCGAGCGTGTGGTCCATGCCAAGGGAGCTGGTGCCTTTGGTTACTTTGAGGTCACCCACGATATCACTCAGTACTGTGCCGCCAAGATGTTCGACAAGGTGAAGAAGCGCACTCCCCTGGCCATCCGATTCTCCACGGTGGGCGGTGAGAGCGGATCGGCCGATACAGCTCGTGATCCTCGAGGATTTGCCGTCAAGTTCTACACGGAGGATGGTGTCTGGGATTTGGTGGGCAACAACACACCCATCTTCTTCATCCGCGATCCCATACTGTTCCCCAGCTTCATTCACACCCAGAAGCGTAATCCGCAGACGCATCTGAAGGATCCGGACATGTTCTGGGATTTCCTCACCTTGCGTCCGGAGTCGACGCATCAGGTTAGCTTCCTGTTCAGCGATCGCGGCACTCCCGATGGCTATTGCCACATGAACGGCTATGGTTCGCACACCTTTAAGTTGGTTAATGCCAAGGGTGAGCCCATCTATGCCAAGTTCCACATGAAGACGGATCAGGGCATCAAGAATCTGGACGTGAAGGCTGCCGATCAGTTGGCCAGCAGCGATCCGGACTACAGCATTCGGGATCTGTACAACAGGATCAAGTCCTGCAAGTTCCCCAGCTGGACGATGTACATTCAGGTGATGACCTTCGATGAGGCCAAAAAGTTCAAGTACAATCCGTTCGATGTGACCAAGATCTGGCCTCACAAGGAGTATCCTTTGATTCCCGTTGGCAAGTTGGTGCTGGATCGCAATCCGAAGAATTACTTTGCCGAGGTAGGTGCTCAGTTTATGGTTACTAGCCCCCACACTTTGCTATATTACTAAGAAAATATTATTTATTATTTTAAGGTGGAGCAAATCGCCTTCAGCCCGGCTCATCTGGTGCCCGGAATTGAGCCATCTCCCGATAAGATGCTTCAGGGTCGCCTGTTCTCCTACTCGGACACCCATCGCCATCGCCTGGGACCGAACTATCTGCAGATTCCCGTCAACTGTCCCTACAAGGTGAAGGTCAGCAACTTCCAGCGTGATGGCTTCATGAACGTCACCGACAACCAGGACGGTGCTCCCAACTATTTCCCCAACTCCTTCAACGGACCGCAGGAATGCCCCAGGGCCAGGGCCCTGTCCACCTGCTGCCCCGTCACTGGCGATGTCTATCGCTACAGCAGCGGTGATACCGAGGACAACTATGGTCAGGTCACCGATTTCTGGGTGCACGTCCTGGACAAGTGCGCCAAGAAGCGTCTCGTGCAGAACATTGCCGATCATTTGAGCAACGCCAGCCAATTCCTGCAGGAGCGTGCGGTGAAGAATTTCACCCTGGTTCATGCCGATTTCGGACGCATGTTGACCGAAGCTCTCAATCTGGCCAAATCATCCAAGTTCTAAGCATGGATATCATCCACCAGATCTGGTTTTTCTTGGCCTTAATTACGGTTTAACCCTACTTGGACAACACCCAACTCCGACGACTCTGACTAACAACAAAAAGCGTATTTGCTTTTCGGCTACCTTGGTTGCGGGCTAAAATCAAATTAATTAATTAATTATTGTACTTGTGTCTTGTTTTGATATTCAAAATTGTCATAGTTTATACACGAAATACAATTATTATATGCAAAGAATGCACATACATATGCAATAAACTCTATATTTTGATACTAAGATGTACATTTTGTGATTTATTTTGAGTATAACACTTCTAAAGAGGAGAATTCTTTTATGACGTTGTCTGTTACTTTAAAAATGAAAACAATATTTTATAAAATGTATAATTACACTATATTTTCAGCATTAGGGATATTTAAGAAAAAATTAAATAACAATTTTTAAACATGAGCAACAAGTCTTTCTAGCCAATCGCCTTAAAACTGTTTGCTTATTATTTTTTATTTTTCTACATTTATTTTAGTGTTCAAAAATTTAGGAAAATATTTATTAAGTTCGTAAATTCTTAAATATGTTTATAATACATAATACAAATATATATATGAACGAACCAGAAAATATTAAACTTAATAGGGTTTTGTTTGTGCTTCATAATTTCAGCAACAGGTCGCCTTTACCACAGGCTTTAAAACTGTAAGGAAATATCGATTGTTAAAGTAAACGATAACGCACTTGCTATCTCTAGTAGGGCAATGAAATATCGCTATCGATATTATTGAAACCAACTGGCGCCAATCGTTGAATTTAAAAAGTGATTACAATAAACCCATTTAAAGTGTATTGTTTTGAGCTTTTTATTTGTATTTGATATTTTCTTTTACAAACTATATAAAACATAAATCTTGCAAATGTACACAGTATCAATTAAGCTTACACTAAAGGCTATTTTGTGTGTGTGCTGTCGTTTTGCAATCGCAAGTAAGTTGAGTTGGTTGTTCATTTCAATTTTCGTTCCCGAATATGTACGTTCTTTCAGTCTAGTTATTAAAAATAAAATTGAACGATATTTACCCCGCGCTTTCTTCTGTAATATTCATTATGCTAAATGCAACGCTTAAGTAACATTAATTGTGGTTTAATTGCTTAGCTGGGTTCTTTGTTCTTCGAAAGTATTTCGCTACACAATAATTAATGTTGTTTCATGTATATAAAAAAGGTTTCCGCAAATGCATCTCTTCATATCATATCGTTAAACATGCTTCCACACAAAGGCACTTCATCTTGTAGTGTTCCCTAATATATTCAATATTGATTTCCATTGCTGTCTGTGTCTGTTGTGATTGTGATTTTACCCTAAAGGATTTCCTAACTACCTTCTAAATCGTCTGATTCGCCTTCATCAGCGCTTCGTGTGCATACACTCGCGCCCATTCGGGGAACGTGTTGAGGTTGGGATATACGACCAGGCCCCAGGTTTGACAGAACACAAACAGCACGACAATTGTAATAATTGTGGGTCCAATACCAGCGATGGCCATGTCCTTGGTCCTAATGTTGGCATAGCCGGCAACCAAAGCGTTGGGCGGAGTGCTCACGGGCAAGTGGAAGGCCATGCTGCAGGCCAGACCGGCGGGCAGGATCAGGTACAATGGATGAATCTCAATGGCCAGGGCCATTTCCGCCAGCACGGGCACAATAATGTTGGCAATGGCCACGTTAGAGCTGAATGCCGTCAGGACTACGGCCACCAGAATGACCACCAGCAGAAGGACAGCGTTGGGCAGGACCTTCAATCCAATCAAGGCATTACCAATCAGCGTGGCCATGCCGCTCACCTTGCTGCCTTCGGCCAGAGCGAAGCCACCGCCCAGCAGGAAAACCAGACCCCATGGCACTTTCGTTTGGATGAACTTCCAGGTGATAAGCGAGGGAGTGGGTCCCGTGGGTACGGGGCCGCCACGTCGCGAGCAGTAGCGCAGGAAGGCATAGTTGGCGGGCAGAATAAAGCACATGATGACAACGAAAATGGTGGGCATAGAGTTGCGAATATCCCTGGAAAAGAAGACAGATTAAATGTTATTATTATTATTATTATTAAATAGGGTCTTCCTTATAAACCCATCAACAATCCAACTCACTTGGTATTCAGCCAATCGGCCCAGCCCAAAAAGATGCCCGGCTTGCGGGTGAAGTACATGATCACCATGAAAATGAACAAGATCATCACTTGGATCTCGTGAATGGACATGGGTCCCAGCTCCTTGTAGCGCTGATCGATAACCTTCTTGGCCACATGAGCGCCCTCCTTGCCACGCTGCACTTCCTGGGCCTCCTTGCTGTTGGGACGCCACAGACCCATAAAGTGCCATTGCAGGAACAGGAAGGTCAGCAGCGTATACACCAGCATCGAGGGTACCGAGTAGAACATGAATGTGGGGAAATCCATCTGTTCGGTGGAGTTGGCGAAACGAGCATCGTAGATACCCTTGAAAGTCAAATTGGTGGCAGTTCCAATAATGGTTCCACAGCCGCCCAATGACGATGCGTAGGCGATACCCAAATAGTAGCAGAGTGTAATTTTCGTGGGATATGGTGGCCTAAAATAAAATAAATTGTTTAATTGTTAATTTATATTTAAATATGAAAAATAATAAACTCACTCATCCTCATTGTTCTTCTTGTTGTTGCCAACGATTTGGTACTCGGGCTCATGGTTAATCTTGCACACGCCCTGGGCCTGCAGCTCCTCCAGCACAGCTTGGATAATGGGGCACATCATGGCCGTGCAGGCGGCATTCGAGATCCACATGGACAGAAACATGGTGACCATAATCAGACCAAAGTGTAATCTAAACAAGAACAGGAACAAATTAGTATATAACTTTTAAATTGTTAAAGTCTTTATTTATATCTTACCTACGGGGACTGCAGCCCACGATCTGGATTACACGCAAAGCGAGACGCTTGTGCAGATTACAGTATTCCACGGCAAGGGCCACCATAATGCCGCCCATGAACATGACCAGGGTATCTTTGAAGTACAGCTGGCAGGTTTGATTGGAGCTCTAGAAATACAATGAAATATTCTTATAAATATTTTCTACTTTCTATTTATTTTTTCCTTATTAAGAACTCACCATTATTCCCATTATGGGAAATGCCACAATGGGTATCATAGAGGTTACATACAGGGGCAAGGCTTCTGTCACCCAAAACACGGCCATTACCAATAAAAGGTACATGCAGCGATATTCCTGTAAATAAATTACATTTATAATTAATATAGTGTACATTTTATTATTTTATAGTTCAAATCTTACGGGAGTGTTGTTCAGGAGCATGATGGGCAGGCATAGCAGGGGCACTAGGAAGACCACCAGGCCCTTCCAATGATTGGAAAAGAAGTTGGAACACTTCACCGGAGGTTGAGGCGGTTCACCGATTTCACTGTGGATAAAGATTAATAAAATAAGCAAGTTTAGTAAAGAAATTGTATACAATATATATAAATACATATATAAACTAAAGTAAATTGATTATATTTTAAGAAATTTAGAAACATACAATTTTTAAATAAAGATAGAGAGTAATATTTTATTGAACTTTGAAATAACTTAAAAAATGTGTCTAAATTTATGCTTTTTACTTTAAGACCTTAATAAAAGACAAACAAATATATTTTTGGCATCAAATCAAAGCGGTTTTCATGTTCAATAGAAATGTTCATTAAATCATTGAATATTATATAATAATAACATAGAAATTTAATATAAAATCAAAAACAATACAAATAAATCTTTCTTCACTTTAAGCGATAATTGAGAATACAAACTTTTCCTCTTCTATATTTATTTTCATTCAAGAAATCAAAAGAAATCAATCGTTGCCGCGGGTTGTTATCAATTTAAAAAAGCAATTATCATATTTCATAATATACTTACACTTCCATTTTAATGTCCAGCGGTGGCCTCAGGATCTATGAACAAATAGAGCAAAAGTAAAAAAATAAATCAATTTAAAGTGTTTCGAGAATCAAGAACGAGCCCCCCAAAGGCACTTGTTGCCATGCCGTACCCAAAAGTCAAGTGAACCCCGAACCGAACCCACGAATCGTTGGTTGTCATCGCTTCACGCTTCATTAAAATGCCATCCATCAATATATAACCAATTGAAAATCATTGGGCACAAGCCACACACCATCGCACCCAAAACAAAATAAATATGGAAATCAGGCGCGTGATATAATTTCTTTTTTGCAAAAAAAAAGCAAAAGAAAAAAACCAAGTCTTGCAGTAAAATGGAAATTAAATGGAATGGAACGGAACGAGTGTGTGGTGTGCCAGAAAATTTGTCTACTGTCTGGTGTGTGAATATTCTATATACTTTGCGTTTCATTTAGGTAGGCGCGCATATTCATGACGACAGTTGGCCCCTAAATACATATATATATATATCTATATCACGAGCGTCATAACCCCATGCTCCTGGCACACCTACTTTTCCTCCTCCTCCGATTGTTAGGTAATCTATGCGTAAGTTGTCCAAACATAAATAAAACACATATGTACGAACGGAGCCCTCACGTTCTGGGTTAGGAGGAGGCACGCCTAATCGCTGATTCCCGGCAAAGTCCCTTATCGGCATAAAACTAACAATCAATCAAGCCATTAAGCTCCAGACAAATATAATAACAGGGCCCGTCATTCACTCTCATTCTTCACTTTTTGTATATCCCTTCGACAAGGCCCACACACAATAGTGTATCTACGTATTTATGGCTTTGTGGATACATCTGAATGAAGGCACCCACTAATTATAGATCGCTGTAGGATTGAGGCAATGTCAATGCCAATGATATGAGCATAGAAAATATGTAAGAGCGACTAGGCCCTCGGCGACTGATAGAGGGACAAAGAGCTGTTGAAATGGATCTGTGGCGTGCCACATGCAAACCTCTAAAGAGGCCATTGACTGACAACAACGACAAGTGAAATGTCGTCGTAAAGAATTATTTTTATTATTTTGTTAAATGTGGATGGTCGTCCCTCACGTGTCGTCACATAAATAGTAACGAACAAGTTAGTGTTTTTTTTTTTGAGCCAAAAGTTTTTTGGAAGAAAGTCAAAAGTTAGTTAAGTTAATATACAAATTGTATACATTTTATAAAATTAAAATATATCATACTTTTACACAATTTTTAATAACTTAACAAACCATAATTATAGTACTATATATAAAATTAAATAATTAATATACAAAATTTGTAAATTTATGTATTTGAAATGGTATTAAAATGCCCCTAAAAGTATGCAATAAAATCGTCGTGTTGTTATTCGTTGTTGAAATAACAGTTTTTGTAGGGATTTCAAAATCGTTTCATACTAATGATTGAAATCGTAATTAAAATGAAATCTATGGCTGTATATAGTGTAAATCTGTTGAACTATGTTTTTAAATATCATGAAATCTCTTGTACATTTTTATAGGGATTTTAAAGCTAAGCATTTTGTTTAATTTTCTCTCTTTTATTTTGAATTCTTTAATTTTTCATGATTTATTCTCATTTCTTTTTATCATATTTTCCTGTTTTTCCCACATTTTCAACTGTTATATTTATCCTACAAATTAGTAACCATGATATGTTAAAATAAATAAAATTAATTAGCTTATTTAACAAGTTGTCGCCTTTTGTGTTGCGTTTTACTGCGCTTATCTGAGCTTTTTATTTATTTTACCGCAGTTGTTATTTCGTTTGCTGTTATTATTTTGTTTATATATTGTTTACACCGCTTTTGTTGTCGATGGACAACCGGCGGTGGCGGTATGTTCGTGTGCCTCAGTCAGACGTAATTGGAGATCTGCTTTTGTTTATAGGCGACGAACGATGGCATTTAATTTCACACTGCAATTTTTATTGCATTGGCACGAGATCGAGAAATAGATAATCCGCCCCTAACATCTATATCAGCTATCATTAAAGTCTGTAGTTAGTGTTTATTTTAATGATTCATGAAATTTACTCTTTCAAAATAATAAAAATATAATTCTACTTATAAAAAATATCAAAAATATAATTTTTACTCAATTAAATAAGTAAAACGAATATTTTTACTCATTCAAAGTGATGCAAATTCTGCAAGCATTTGTGTGAAAAAGTGCATTGAAACTGCGATCTCACTCTGATTGTAAAGGCAAAAGTCAGTCAGTTATTAATTGAAGAATAATTCCTCACGCCAATTAAAAGTATTTTTTGTGTTGTTTACAAATTCCAACACGAGCACTGACTATAGAGACTGCGGTTCCACGCCCCCTTTATAGTACCAGATACTATTAAAATGGAACATGGAAGTTCTATCTCCTGTTGCTGTGCCGTTAGCGAGAGTGAGATGACAGATAGCCCAAACAGAGATTGAGATAGAGATGCAAACAGAAAAATTGATAAAGTGGAACCAATATTATAACAACTTGTATATATATATATATATATATTTACGATCCGCGACCACTGGGCTATCAATTGAGAATTGCCCATTGTCGACGTCAGCGGATGCCCTGAATATCAATCAAAATTGGAAACATATACCAACACGCTTTTGAAAAGGTACATATATAGGTATATACTATATATTATTACATCTTTATACTGTAATCAGAATATACATATGTCTGCCTGGAGAGTGGAATTTTTCTAAAGTGACTGACGGACAATGATATGGAAAAGGATGAGCAAAGAAAGCGTAGAAGAGTCTTTGGAATTTTTATAGAGGAAAAATAGTAAACAAGAAAAAATATCTTAAATAAAGTTTAATTTGAGCTTACAAAAATATGATACAAAATATTAGCTCATAGAGGTATATTTTTAGGTTTATTTCCTGGGAAAACCTTTAGTTAAAAAACTTAATACCTCCTATTGACATTAAATTATGGCCCAAAAACACTCCATTTCATGCATGATTAATTCTCTATTAAGTATCAATCCACAAAACGAATTATAGCCCGGCAAACCTTAATTACTTGTAATGCCAAGGTACAAGCCCAACTTTTGACAGCTTATAAACAATGATGGGGGAATCACCTAATAATAGTTGAGCACACTTTTCCCACACGCGAAACACCAAAAGTTCTCGCTTTGAGCAGCAGGGGAACCCCTGAACAATCAGGGAACTGACATCTAAGGACCATAAAAAAAGAAATGTATGTTGTTTTTGTTGAATTGTCATTGTGTTATTTTCGCGGTAAATAAATTAATGGCCCCGTTTACAAACAATTTACCAAATGCCTTTTGTTTGGGTCACACACACACACACACTTGACAGATTCAGAGATAGAGAGACCTGCACTTTAATTGCAAATAGATATAGTAAGGCAGTACCCCAGATGTCGTTGTCTTCTCTCGGCGTTCTCGATAAGTGGAGTAAAGTGTTTACAAGTTAATTGAAATAATGGGTCATGGGGAGAGGCACAAAGGCACACATTCCAAAGGAGCAACAAAGTGTACCCAACTGAGGCACTTGGCGAATAAAAAAAAAACCTTTATTTATTAACCCTCAAATGCTCACGTATTTGCGTAAATTAGCGTATCAATAAACAGGCTATATATAGGATATATATACATATATAAAGTTTCGGCTTGGGTGCACTTTGAAAATGCTTTAATGCGGAAGTTAAGTGGAAATTTATGTTACGAAATTACCATTTACGGATGATGAGTAACACGGCTGACTGGCCGAGAAAGCGTTAAAGAGTTTAATACAAATTAACATCAATGAAGAATGTAAGCAAATTAATTGGGGAAATTGCTTGTGTAATACACCAAACAGGGAAATTATGAGGATTTTATTTAAATTTAAACAATAACTCGAAGTAAGCTAAATAAAGGTTTGAGGAAATTGAGAAATATTTAATTAATAAAGAAAATTAAGGGAAGCCTTATAGAAATTAATGCAACTTTGAAGAAAAATCTTATTTTTGTTTTGTTTTATAAGAAACTAATTTAACCAGATCACTTTACGAATTATTCATGCAACCGCCACACAAGCTCATATTTAAATAATTTCCGTCAGCTGCTACTTCGTTAGCAAACAACATTCGCATTCATTTTTTAACCATTTTTACAGTTTCGTCTGTTGATAAGAAAAAACCAGGCCATTAAAAAAAAGAAATCCAGTTGGCAATTTAGTGGTCATTAAGATATAAACAAAGCCATAAACAATATACTACCGAGTGAATTGCACTACGAAAAATAATTTAAAGGCATTAAAAATACCAGCAGTTTTTGTTTAAATAATTTTAAAAAATTTTAATGGAATTTTATAGTTACATAATAAATATAAAAAAGAACAAAATATAGAAGCAGCCAAGTCAAACCCTTGATAAGGAATTTCAGTTGCTAGTTCAAGTGTTCGTCTATAACATATACTATATGCCTATTCCCATACAAAGTCAGAGATGAGTACTTTAGACTCTAATCGGGGTAGCAGGCTGATTAAGTTGATCCAAAGTACAAATATATAGGCTAAAATTAAACCGAGTATTGCTGTTAACTCTTCAGTAATTGGGTTAACAAGAGCTGGTAACTATAGGATAACTTTAGGGTTCTTTGAAACTGTACTTAAGGCACCACAATTACTCATTAAAATAATGCCGAGGAGCTGACAAAATCACCTCACGACTCTTGCATACATTTAGTATGGAAATTGCACGGCTTTTAGTCAACTTTTCCTTTTGTTTTTCTTTTTTTTTTGTTTTGTTTCTTTTTCAGTTCAGTCACACATGCCAAGAGGCACATGGCAACAAGTAGAATTTTCATTTTGTTCTCGAATTTCGGATGAGGTTAAACTCCGGGGTTATCGCTAGAGAACTTGAGAAATTGTCAGCGAAATATATAAATTTTTTTTTTACAAACTGCACTCGGTAATTATATGCACATTTCTGGTTCTGCGGTTTATTTTTATCGCACCAAATTGAGAAATAATTTGCGGTTTCAAAGCAGGCGGAAACTGCTGTCCGAACATATTATAACTATCAATGGGTTCTTGACTCACTAGCACTGATCGATCCCGGGTTTATTGTACTCGGGCATCAGTACAGCCCCAAACGTAATTGAAATTCACTAAGTGAATCTCTGGAAATTCATTCACCTTCACGAGACTGGAACTTCCAGTTCCAGTTCCACTTCCCCAACAAATGTTTGGCATATCAATTACAAATAACCCTCGTTTTTCATGATTTTATTTTTTCCATTCTATTAGCTAACACCCAGATTCATTGTAAGCGAATCAAATATGGTTTGACAAGCTGCTGTGTTCGATTGTTGTACATAATATAATTATTGTTTCAACAATTAAATATGTCAGTATGTGGCCTGTATAGTACTTTGAACTTGACATTGGGCATTGTTGACAAAATGAAAACAAAGCCAAACAAAGGCGGTAGCAAAAATTTGCATAATTAACTTTGGTTAGTAAGTTTTTTTTTTATTAAAAAACAAACCCAAGAGTCAATCTAAGTATTCATTGAGAAAGGTTAAGAGAGGAAAAAAAAAAAGTTGTGCAAAATAAATATAGACAAAAGTGGAGAGAAATTTCTACATAACCCCAGTAAAGAGGTGTCAATATATACAAATCCTTACTATCTCTTAGCTTACTAATAAATTAAATAATTAAACCGGCAAATACATGTTTGGAATCCCCAAAATAATATTTATCTTTGGCACCAGTTTAGCCAAAAACAAACTAATCGCCAAATACGTTCAATGACCACATAAAACCCATCCATTGCCCCACTGATATTCCTTTATCTCTATCCATTATACAAAACCCCATACCTACGTCAACCCCTATGATATTTTTGATATATTAGTTGGGTATTTGATTACGCTGCTTATTAGGTGTGAATTAATAAACAGAAACACACAAAAAATCACGTTATCTCTTGCTTATTCTCTTGCCCAATAAAAAGTAAAGGTGTGAATTTAGCAAACAAATATTTAAGCAAGAAATTAGTTACTTTTGGATGCC
Organism: Drosophila seguyi; assembly: GCA_008042675.1. NCBI lineage: Eukaryota > Metazoa > Arthropoda > Insecta > Diptera > Drosophilidae > Drosophila > Drosophila seguyi. Next base: position 11,736 of record VNJU01001102.1, on the reverse strand, counting down.
TCATTTAGGGATCGATTAGCAAATATGAAAAGAATGAGTAGGTAGGTAGGAATATTTTTATAAAATTACTAAAGGAACGTTTAATTAGTTTCAAATTTTTGTTTTAACATTTGTGTTTTTTATTTGATCTTGACCACCTTAAATAAATAAAAAGAAAAAGGTATACAGCAGGTAAATTAGTGCAATGTTTTGTTCGACTTTACAGGTTGACTGCATTCTATAAACGTGCCTAACTGGTTTTTCCAACAAACCCAATAATTAAATGACTTTTTTCTCTATTTCTCTAGTTCGTTGTTTAGTTGATTTCATTTCCTTATCAGGTGTTGGATTTGGCCTTGAAATTGCAGTGTAAGATAAGAAAGTGCTTTGATTTTTAAAGGTTTCTCATAATAAATATAAATTAATTATTATATAAAGAACAGCAGCATGTCTGCCAGGGGTTTTTGTAGTAAAAAAAACAGCTTTTTCAATTAAGATTTTAAATGAGCATTACTAAATTACAAAAGTAAATAAAGCTGTTTATGCAAATGGAAAAATTTTTAAAGAATACTCAAGTTTAATTGTTTTCGATGTCACCTGATATAGGTTTCACTTTCGCGGCATGTCTGGGCGCGTGTCCATAATTTTTTTTGTTTGATTAGGGGATGCGTGTTCTACTATTCAATTGATAAGAAATGATCTGATCGTGAATCATGATACATTATGCAATGGCATGATCACTAGACAAGCTCAATAAAGTCGGACTATAGGAAAATAACCGAAACAAATGAAACATTGTTAATGAACTGCAATTAAAAGCAACCGAAATAAATGATTATTGTTATTGAACTGCAATTAAAAGTTTGTATTTTAAGCTTATGTTCAGATCAATTAAAGCTGTCCGGTGCCCTTAATTACATGAATGAGAAAAGTTTACATGGCAATTAATAAGTTAATTGTGCCAAAAGTAACTTATTATTTAACAAGCACTTGCCAAGTTTCTATATGCATCAAATATTTTTAGTTTAATGTCTCTTTTATAATATAGTTTCCATATATAATTGAAGCACAATGCACATTTTATTTCAATTTGCTTAAACCTCTTGAAAACAATTCTTTCGGATTCCCAGAAAATGGGATGAGTGCGGAAATAATGGCGAATTTTATCACCCACGCAACAGATAAATTCTTCACTTTTTAAGGCAAACAAACATCTGAGCAGAAATTGTAAACAAATATTGGGGAAAACTTTAATTACAAACAGTCAGATGGTCAAACAAAAATAGAGCAGGAAACGTCAATGCAGCCACACAATTTTCCAAATGAGTGAAGATACAGACGATCCTCAACAAATCGAACAGAAAACATGTGTGTTGAATTAGCAGAAACTTTGAGTTACAACAAAAATGAAGTATGTTTGATATGATTTCTTTTAATTTTGGAAAATCCCAGACCTCAAACTTTATTTAAATAATTATATTTATTTTTAATAATTAAAAAAAAATGCTTTTTGGTTTCTTTTAAATTTGAATAATCTATGTATAAAAGTGTTTAATTTTTTTCTAATATTTTTTTTTCCTAAACCATAGATTTTTTAAAAATCTGGAAAAATAAGTCGAATTAAAGGGTTTAATTTCAGCAAAGTTCAACTTATCAAAGTTGAACCGTACCTCCACACACTCTTCTTCTTGTCCAGGTGCATTCTGGATAGGATAGGGAAAAAAGCCAAGAAGAACACAGACCCATGGAAAAGGGGAATATAAAGACGGGAAAGAATTTCTGTATCGAACAAAGAAACCGATGTTAAAGCAACGCCTCGGACAAGTAAATATTGGAAAGAAATGCATTTCTAGAGACCATTGAGGGCGGTGTTGTTTTTTGTTGTTATTCTGTAAGAAGCGAGGTTCTTTGTGCCACCACCAGACCTTCACTTTGTCACTCGGTCAACGGTTTCTGATGGGGTTTTCTTCGTTTTCTTTGCTCTCTGCAAGAAAATGCAAACGCCACGAATTCGAGTTCACTTACTAACCAAAAATTTGTTTTTGAAAATAAACACAAAATAAGCAACGCGGTATTTTTATCGCTTAGAGGAAGAACCAAAGAGAGAGAGAGAACCACGACGCACATGGCGGTTCGTTCGATGTCCGTTTTCTGATAAGTTCTGAGGGGGAACCCAGTTCTTAATGATAACACACTATTATTTACTTTTTAAAACTAGCGACAGGAGGACTCAGGCCGGATTTCGGGAATTATCCTTATCGGAGGACTCGGTTGCCGAGAGCAGGAGAGAGCTCGAGAGGAGAGAGGAGGAACACGACGATTCGTCCGATTCGGAAAATTATAAACGACTGAAACTAAATTCACACGGCGGCAGCCCAGTCGGTCCGATATTCCCCTGTGTTAGTTGGCTGGTACGTAGGTGTAGGGCCCTCTGCCCCAGTGTGTGTGCGGGCTGGCATGAGCAGGCGGCGCAGCCAGTCGAGAGCGCTGTGGCGAGAGCCAGAGCGGGAGAAGAGCAGGCGGCTAGTGATGCCACCGTGAGGCCAGTGCTCATCCAAAGGGATGTGTGAGGGAAATAGTTGGGAATAAATTTGATTTATTTATTAATTTATGGGTTGAGGCACCTAATAGATACTTTTACTTTGGGATTTGGAACTTATTTTGAACTAAGTAAACTAGGAGAAAGACGGGGAGAGTTAGAGAGATTAGGTTGAGTTTGATGGATACATATGGGAGTCCAAGATTGGTCCTTGAGGCAGCATTAACCTTCTAGCTAGGATGCTGGGGTAGATTAGTAGCTTAGATAGATATAGGATTTTGTAGATTGTGTTCCCAATTTATAACAATATCCCTATTAAAGATAAACCATTCCATTCTAGAGAGCTCAGTCCTTTGACTTGTATATCAAAGCTCTAAATAGATGCAGGAATAGCTTCGTACATGCATTCTTTCGTTACTTTGCTAGGATGAGATGCTTACTGGCTTTGAGGTATAGAAACTATAGCTTTTAAGGAAGAAACTAAACTAAAATCTCTCCTGATCTTATGGCCACAACATCCATCCATCATTCTACGTCATACCAATTTTTGTGGGTTTATCAAGTCAATGACAGACTCACTCATCTACATGTTCAGGTAAAAACTGTAATGTATATAAGTCCATAAACATATTTGGAAAATGTAATATTCACGTTCAGGTACCAAACCTGAATTAGAATATTTAAAATGTAAATTACAAGAAAATTACCTTTGGAATCTTAGTTTATATAACCTGTTTTTTTTTATCAAAAGATATAAATTAGGTGCATCTCGAACCTATCATATTAAACCTTTAATTTTATAATATTTTTTTTATTTCAGAATGAGGTCCATCTCTAACTGCTCATCCTAAACAATCCTTGCCAGGTAAATATCACGCGATCATCCCTAATCCACCAAGCAGCGTGCAGACAAACGAAGTGGATCTCAAAACAAATACTGCAATAGGCGAGAAGCAACAGGAACCAAAACAAGACCAAAGAAGAAAACAGATTAGAAATGCCTCAGACGACGTGAGAGCAGACACATGAGCCTGGGTGAAAGAGGGGGAGAAGAGAGTACCAGAAAGGAGAAGAAATACGTTGCCATGTGCAGTTCAAGCAAAACAAATTCGAGCAAGTTACCAGAAACAGAAACCGAAGCAGAAACCCAGACATAAATGGAAACGACGAGCATTAGACCGTACCAACGGGAAATGCGGTCCAAAGCCAGACTTGGCTGCCTGCTTTGCCGCCGCCCCACCGGCTAATTGGCCTCGTGACACACCAGGAGAAGCACATTGCATGAGCAACACCTGTTGCACGTTAGGAAAGTCCATTGCTACAAGTTCCAGCAACCACCCCCTGCTGCCTCCAGCTCTTATGTAAAGTTTTTTGGTAATAATTTTGAGAGTTTTACAATGGAAAACTCTGGAATTTGGAGTAATGGGAAAAAGTTAACAGCATCCTGTTAAATATGCTACTTAAGTTTTGGCATAACTTTTAATAAATAAGATCAAGTTAGTTTATTGCAATTTTTTTGTGATAAATATGAACATTTCTAGATTTACTAAATGTAAAAAAGGGTACTAAATCGTATCAAAATAATTATATTTTGAAATATTTTATGGCTAAAGCTTTAGGCTTTTTAATGTATTTGCTTTGTGTCAACATAATGACTATATAAGTTATTCCAGTTATGAATAATAAACAATAAACTAAATATCTTTTAAGGAAGAAAGAACTACAGTTGAAATTTCAAGTAAGATTTAAGGTTTCATACCATAAAATATTAACAAAATCCATAACTAAAATGTGTCTTTATATTTTAAGCAAGTTAAATATGAAAGGTAAACATAATTTACAATAACTAATATCTATTTAAAGCAAAATGAAACTTTAGTTGAAATTTCTAGTACAACTTCATGCCACAAATTCAATAACAAAATCTATATGAAATATTTTAAGCCATAATACATAAACAATCACTATTTATGCCCCAATATATCGTTGTAATTGCCTTGCAACTTTCTCGAATGGGGAGGTGGGACATCCCAACCACTCTCCTGGAGAAAGTCGTGGACAGGTCCAGAATTCACTGGCAGCACTTGGCAACAACTTAAACTGAAACTTGTTTGCACGTAGAAATTTGCTGTAGTCGCTTACATAAAGCCCCAAAAGATATGATTGTGATGACAAGTGCTTGAATTGGAAGTGAAGTTTTTCGTGTTCATGCGTTGTGTAAATGTTCTATCATTTGCGCAGGGCATGCTCCACTTTTCAGGGTTTTTCTAGAGCTGATAAACAATAAAATAAGTGACCTGCTAAGATAGTACCATGCTTCATTTAGATACTTTAAGATGCCTGTGAATCATTGAATGGTGAAATTATAAAATATTTTTAGAACTTTTGCACTGTTGCCAAGACCTAAGGTAGATATAGGAAACAATGTTAGGTGTGTTTAAAAATCAATTAAAAAAATATCTTTAAGCTTTCTTAAGTACATATTAAATCGATATAAAATTAACCTTTCCTTTACTACAAATCAAGCCCACGCTCATCAAAAATAAAATCGATACGCCAACAAATTTTAAAGTCGTGCCAGAAACTGACCATAAATTTTTGATTAGATCCAAACAATTCAGAACAAGGACAACGTTTCGCTCAGACAATTAATATGTATTGATTTTTCAGTTTAAATCAATAGGAGAAACGTAAAACTGAGAGAAAATATAGACATTTTTATAAGGAATACCTATTGAATTACGCCAGGAAAGCGAGATAATTGCATCAAAGGCAAAGCGCCACAGCACAGTTGACACCATCAGAATTCTTTGATCTTTGCTGTATAAACATGCTATGCCATACTATAACATATGAATCACTATTGCAAATCGTATATATAAATATATCTGAGTACTTTTTTATATAGCTAAAAAGCCTCACAAGAGTGAGATCATATTAATGCATTGCCACAAAATGTAATTTAATTGAGGCGATAATAAAATGCAAAGATAAATTCATTTGAAACATAATCAAGTGTAGGCGGAAATTGTATATAAAATTAGCTACTGGAAGGAATATACGCTAAGTAAGACTTGTTTAAATGTACTTAGCTCAGCCAGCAATGCACTTAATCATTAACGTTGTGTAAACTAGCTTTAATTTAACAGTTGTTCATTAACTTAGCTGGCATTATAATTAATTTCCCGGTTAACTATTAAAAAGAGCACACAATTAAGTGACTTCTTTAATCAGAAAAAGCTGAAAGAAAATCTGGAGCCCACTTTAGTCTGGAATCCGTAGACCATATTTGGTTATTAATTGGCCTGACGAGACAACGTGCAAGTTGAAGTTTAAACGGTCGACTGAAACTAAGGAAACCCCCCTCACTAACCGAGAAACCAGTTTTGTCCAATAAATTTTTGCTCTCAAGATATATTTTGCAACTTGTTTGGGTTTGTTTTTCATTTTGTTGTTGCTTAAAACAAAACAAAGCGAATATCAAGGCGTTGGCGATTACGTTGACCCACATTTAATCACTCTATAAAAGCACAGGTAAATAAATATAAGAAATATATTATTAAATACGCAGAATAAAATTTAAAAAAATATATTCATTTTTATGTCTCATTAGGTAACTCAAAAATATGCAAAACCAATATACAAAGTTCAAGCCAAAAATTTGCGTATATTATAAATATAGAAATAAACTTTTCAGATCTACGTCTGCAATTGTTTCTACCCTTTTGCGTCATTCCATGTCACGTGTGGGGGCGGGGTTCTTCACCAAAGAAAAAAGAAGAGTATTTTTCTTCAAGGTAACATGGAGATTATACGCCAAAATGTGAATAAACAAAGTGCTTGAGCTTCATGCATCTAAAAATATCAGGAAATGTACTCAGAATTTGAATGTCTGCATTTGTCTTTTGGATTTTAAGACATGTTTTGGATTTTGAACTCTGTGTATTATATAGTAATATATAGTAATTGACAGATCTTTGGACCCTGCTATTTTTTGGGGGTGAAAATATATCTTTCATTCAATAAAACATTGTTTACATATCTTTTCAGATAGGAGCTATCGGAAAATGAGATAAAGCAAATAGCAGACTAATCAAATTTCTCGGTGACATAGAAGGTCACAAAAGCTGATTTATGGGGCAAATACACACAAAAAATCGTGATCTAGATTCGTTGGAAAATATTTATTTAATTTATTAACAATTCTTGCTGAGGAAAATAATGGATATAATAAAGAAAAGAGTAAATATATTAAAGAAAAAGGTACTAATAAATTTAATTTAAATATTTATTTAACACATTTATAATTCTTACAGAGAAAAATATGGAAGTAATATAAAAACAAGTAATAATTTCTTGTAAACAATTTTTTAATACATTTACAATTCTTACAGAGAAAAAATACTTGATATCATTTCATAGAAAAACCCTCTAATTTAGATCTTTAGATCATGACAATTTCTAGGACAAATATTTAACTGGAATTTCCTACCATCATAAACTCCATTTACAATCCTAGCGCTTCTGAAAATCCCAGACTCAACCTTATCGCACGTGTTTCAATTTGCTTTTCAATAAAAGTTCGCGAAAAAAATAAAAAGTTAAGCCTTTTTAAAGCCTTTTGTTAATTGCCTTGAGAAACCAGTGATATGGTAATTATTTTCGCTGAACCCAAATAATTTCGTACATATTGTTATCTGGCGGTGTCGTCACTTAAATTTTTTTTTTGTCCCTTGGTCAGGTGGTTGGCCAGACACGAGAGAGAGAGATACTATATAGTAGATGTCGTAGTATAGCGGCAAATACAACGTCACTTCCGAAGATTTTGTACAAAAATGTATAGTATCTTTAGAGTTAGATAACAGAGAGATACAGAGATTTACCCTGAACATTGGTCATGGGTTGTTAAGTATCTGTGTAAACAGAGTGAGTGGTACTTGAACACTCAATCAAGGGGGAAATTGAACTTACGAAAAATACAAATGTATTAGTATATTAAAAACGATCTCTCACGAGTGGAAAATATTAATAAATTCAATTGAGTCAGCAGCAGTGACAAATAATTATCTATGTAAAATGTGGATAATTTACAACGGACACCCCTTACTGCATTATCACTGAACACTTGATATTTATTTAATAATACAGGTGTATATATATTATATTGTTTACATAACACATTGCTGCTGGTGCTCACTCTTACCTAACTCGAGTGCCACGCGCTCTTCGGGAGTCCAACCTGTGCCTAATGAAAGTTACGTTACGAAAACCCGTTAAATCCCTAGGGGCTTGGCCTGTCATTAAACCAGGTTCAAGGTCAACACGAATACAATTAAAACTCCAAAAAGCAGACCGCACTTTGCCACGTTTTTAATACCCCGAACGGGAAATGCTTATCACCTTTCTAATCTCAAATAATTACCAAAATCTGATATCAAAAACTCACCATCTTTGTGGTTTCGGTAGCCATGGCTCAATATATACTATATATATATAGTCTTTGGATATCTGAAGAATTGCTTGTATCGATGGTGTCTCGCGCCAAACGATTATTTCATAATTTCCAACTCGCGGCGACGACCAAAAACGTCTATTTTCTGTAGACAACGTTTTTTTTATGAATATGTTGCTTCGACGACTAATTTGCGAATGCTACCACAACCGAATCCGATTTTCTTTAGCGTTCTCCGCTCACCTCTCTCTATTAAGCCCTGGACAAAAGAAAATATCTGATAAGTGTTTGTTTTTGCCGAGCGCGAGAGATAGAGACCAGAGACCGGAGACCGGAGACCGGAGACCAGAGACCCGGCGAGGCGAGTGTGAGAGTGCAAATACTAACGACGGTTACTCATCGAATGAGCGCGAATGGAGTGCGTACAGTAGAGCCTCGAGGGGTGAAATAAATGGAGTATTAATTAGTAGAGGTAGCACCTTAAATTTCTTGATTTTTTAAGGCATTCTGCACTATAATTTGATAACCCTTTGAACTTATATAATTTAAAAAACAAAAGACAACAAGACGTTTAGATAGTTTCAGTCAGTTTGTGCCAGGAAAGCCACTTCCATTAGAAATAAAATATATAGGTCTTTTCAGGAAATAATACAATTAAATAAATAATAAAACCCTTTTAATTTCATACGATAAAAAGCTCTTTTTGAAGAAATATTTAAATTAAAAGAATAGTTATGTTATTTCTTAAAGACCTTGTTATTTAATGTCTAATGAAAGCTGGTTTTGGTAATTATTTACTTGAAGCTTGGACACTTGTCTAACCTGTACAACTTGTCTAACCTGGGGAAGCGAATATCAAACTCGGAGTCTAATAACAAACAAATTAAACATTGAAATGCTAGCAAATTGAAATCGAAATCGAAGGTTTTATTTGTAATTCCACGCAAGCAATAGTTCTCCTAAAAACCTATCTAATTACTCGTAAACTTTATGTATTTTTTTCCAATTTAAACTTTAACAGAATCTCCACTGTAGAGCTTCTGGGAATTATGGACATTCGTGTTGTTGGGGTTACCTGCAACCAACAACCACTGCTCGTGACCTGACCTTCCCTCTCACAACTCTCGCATTGACCTTAAGCCACTCGCCTGGCATGCAATATACTCGTTCATAGTAGTTTTCCCCTCCCACATTTTCCCCTCACCGCTGATGAAAGTCCATTCATGGAAAACGAAATGTGTGACGTCACCTGGCGTCGTGCAATTTGGTGTTGTTTTTTATGACTTGTTGTCATTTGGCGCTAAATGATGAAAGTTTTTCCTGGGGAAACTTATCTCGTGCTTTGCAACTTGGCTCTCGAATTCAGAGAAGACGAAGAGATTAGATGCAAAGGTAAATAAATTTGGTGAAATGATATATGGAGAAGTCAGATAAGGGTACATTTCTGGATTTCTATCGAAGCTGATCTCGAATCTTAAGCTTTCTATGGCACTATGTGTCACATTTTCTTTGGTGTTTCATTAGTTAATTACGATATATTTCTGATTTTGCAGGAAAGTATTATTACTTAAATAAGAACACAGAACAGTGCAGAGAACATTTTAAACTTTATAATACCTTGAAAAAAAAGTTTAACAATTTTTGATTATATCAAATAGTGCTATATCAAATCTGCTGATATATCAAATCTGATGCTGATCAAGATTAAATTTGACTTAGAAGTCAACACTGCGTTTCAAACTTCTGACTAAAATTATAATAAAAACCATAATTTAAATTGAAACGAAATAAATTCAATAAAAGCCTCACAACTGCCAGCTTTGTTACGTATATGTATATCTTGAGTTTCATACCTTGTAGCATTTTATAATAACCCTAAAAAATAAAATACATACATCTTTCTACATTTTACATTTCAATATACATCACGCCCTCTAGCGTCAACAACAAAGCTAAGCTAATGCCTCAAGGTGCCTGAAACACCCTGTGTCAGTAGTATGTAATTTTTAATTTGCAAGAAATTATTTTTTTTTATTTTAAAGTAAAATAAATATTATTTATCATTTGAACAAGATAAATTATATAAAAATACAATTGTGATTTCTAGGCTTAGAGGATAAATTTTAAAGTAACAAAGCATTTATAAAACAATGCATAGATATATGTTAAAAATATGTACGATATATCTAAATATTTCCTTAAAATCGTTTCATTTCAAAAAATATTATAATAAATCTGCTTATACTGAATATTAATATTAATTTTATGGAAAATATTAAACAAGTATTTCAACAATTTTTAGAAAGCGCTCTGTTAGATATTATAAGTATAATATAATGTAATAAAAAATTTAATATATTATATATATTAATATTTATTAATCCCTCTTTCTACTTGCCTTTGACAAGATATGTTTGAGTTTTAGGTAATACGGCTTAAAAAATCGCCATGATTTATATAAAAACAAAAATCGTACTTTAGAACCATACATAAATAAATATAATTGAATAGTTTTTAGTAGTTTAATATAGTTCTGGGATATACTTAGTGTCAGAAATAAATACAACAATCATAAAAATAATGAAAACCAAATCGAAAGTTAATTGGATATATGAAAATTTTGTAAAAAACACCTCAACTAAATGATTAAACATTTTTCCCTTGTTAATCAACTGCAGATCCTTAGAAATTGTGAAAAAATGTTCATTAACAGGCCATATTAAATTTCGAGAAGGGAGAACCAGACGAAACGGAAGTAAATTTCATTATTTTGATTTGCAACGAGATCAATGTTTCGCCTAGTCATCCTCGTCGATGACGATGATGATGAGCAAGCTGGCATAGGGATCAGGCGCAGCCGCAACAGCCGCCGCCGCCGACCGTTAACACCCATGGCAGACTTCCTTTTTTTTTAAAAGAAAGGGAGAGAGCGAGTTGAGTAAGTAAACCCCAAAAAATCGCAACCCTATTTAAAAATATATACACAACTCCACTAGAACTCACGCTGCTGTCAGACGATGATTGCAATGGCAACGATGATGATGATGATGCTGCATTGTGTGAGCCCCTCCGACAGCGACTCCGACTCTGATTCCCGGCAAGGATAACGAACTCTGCGAGTCCCGGGGATCGAAAACCCTCACTCCGTCTACCCTTTTCACGGCATTGAGTTTCCCCTTTTTTTTTGTAGGCCGTCGTCTCGCATTTGTTTTTGTTTTGTCCTCGGCGGAGATTTTTTACCAGCGGGTTGAAGCGTTTTTTTTTGGCGCAGCTGCTTTCGGGGTTTTACGGTTTTTGTGAATTGCCGTGTAAGTTGATCGCCACTTGATGTGGGAAAACCACTCCAGAATCGACTTTTTCTCTTGCAGAGAGAAGTGTAGGTGTTGGAGATCAATTGGGGAACCAGAGATTAGCTTTCTACAGTTGCGAGAAACTCTGGAAACTTCAAAGAGGTGCCAAAGCTACCTTCTATCCATCACTCCTCATCCCTTTCATTTTTCTCTATTATTTTTTTTCCAGACCCCAGGGAAGTGGTGTTCAGAAAACCGTAAGTAATTGCCGGGATATCCGTGCAAATATTTTCTATTTTTGCCCTAAAAAACCCTACAGTTTTTTTTGACGAAACAAAAATTATAGCTAGCCCTCCCCTCGTTTGTAATTAAAAAAAAAAAGCAACAAAAAAAAGGGAATAGAAAAGAGAGAGAGAAGGTCCTCGGGTTCAGTGTGCAAAAAAGGCTAGATGAGGAGCGTGATTGTGCAATGATCG
>VNJU01001099.1:0-28459 GCA_008042675.1 Drosophila seguyi | reverse complement strand
CGTTTTTGTTTCTTAATTTTTTTTGTGGGACGAAGAGCCTATTTTGTGGTTGTTTATATTCAAATTTTTGAGTGTTTGTGTCTTAACTTATGTCGTACCGTGCTAAGCTGCTAAATACCTAAACCTACAGAAATGACGATATTGGAATGAGTGAGTGTCTGACTGAGTGTGAGTGTGAGTGTTAACCGTTGCGGTGCAGTGTGATATAGATAGTGATAATAATGATAGAAATAGAATAGGTTTAATTTAAAAAACCGATTATCGCCTATGTCCCGCCCTCTGGTGCTCCAGATACATAGATGCAAGATTAAGTGACGATCCTGGATCCTCGATCCACCCTCCCTCCCTCGATAACAGATCCGATCCCTAGGCACACTTCGACTTGGACTTCTTCATCCGCTCGCCCTCGTTCTCGTTCTCGTCCAGCTTGGCGCTCTCCGTGCTGCTGGACTCGGCATCGTACTCCAGCTCTGGATCGGGGACCTCGGCATAGTGGAAGTGACCCACCATTTGGGTGGCCGCCACCTGAGCAGGATCCTTGCCATCCTTGCCCTCCTGGGAGGCATGCGTCCCGTCACCGTACTTCTCGAGTGTGCGACGCACCAGCTCCTTGGACGGCTGCTTCATGTTCCAGGCCCAGCCGAGCTTGTTGAAGGCATCCAGCACCATGGTGGTAAAGTTGACTTTGTAGTTGCCCAGCTCAGCTGCCTTGTAGTCCCAGGGGAAGACGTGGTGGTAGTTGTGCCATCCCTCGCCCATGGCCAACACTGAGACCCAGATGTTCTCGCTGGGCATGATTCGCCTGAGGAGGAGAAGAGCGAATCAGTCGGATATATCCCTCCGAATCTATTATATATGCGTATCAATTAAACAATATACTTCTATCACAAGTCTTGGACTCATTTCGAGACTATAAACCTAAAAATTAAGCGTCATAGATCTGGTTTTTGTGAGAGGTTGTCTTTTAACTAAGCTTTGCTAGTTTTAGTTAAGAGAAAATAAGTTTAAATTACATCAGAAACAAGATATTACAAGAAGTAAATAGTATACATAATTAAGCTAGAGTTGTTATTGGTAGTTATTAACCTAGTCTTGGCAGTCCAATCCCAATGTCTTTTTCAGCAACTTATTTTATTTATAAGTTATTTCGAAGGTGTTGAAGCAAGTGACTTCGTTTTTTTAAGCAAGGTCATCAAAATGGTTATGAATGCTATAAGAACCATGAGAAATCTAGTACTACGACTGACCTATACTACCGAGTAAAGTATGTAAAAAGTGACCTAAATACGGACGAGCTTACAATGCGCATGTCAGCATATTATTAGCATAATATTTATATTTTACATATCCCAATTTTAAGTATACTCACTTGTCATATGGACGGGATCCCCACATGTGGGCGGCGCTGTTCACCGACCACGTAAAGTTCAGGCTGCTCACGTAACGGAAGAGGCACTGCTGGATGAAGGCCAGAGTCCAAGTCTCTCCCCAGCAGTAGACCGGGATCACTGTGGGCAGGATGAAGCAGAAGAAGGTCTTCAGGGGTATGAAGTACTTCTGGTGGAAGCGTATCACGGGATCAGCCAGAATATCGGTCATGTCGATCTGTCGACCACGACGCAGCACATCCGGATGCTTGAGCATCATCAGCCAGCCAACATGGGCGAAGAAAAAGCCACGGTTGGCGTTGTGCGGATCCGCATCCGTCTCCGAGTACTTGTGGTGGACTCGATGATCCCGCACCCAGTCATACAGGGTATTCTGGAAGGAAATACTAGGGATTAGTTTTCCTAGTAAAACAAAAAAAAGGTTGCAAATCATTTTGGGAGCTGGGAGCTTTCGAATCTCCCAGAGACTGTGCCTTTTGTGGGTCAGCGGGGCTCATTTAACACGTCATTAAATTTGATAGTTTCTCTTAATCTTCGGGGCACTCAGTGCTCCAAACTCGGTGCTCGCATTGTACTGTATCTTTCCCAGTCATAGTCTAAGCCGCTGCGCTTAATCGCTGCGGCCATTAAATAAGACAAATGTATCTGCGAGATACTCGAACACAAAGCCAACACTTTTGCCTGCCGCCGCTGCCGCTGCTGCTGCCCCGAGTAGTTTGAATTGTCAATTTAACAGTTTGTCAGCCGCGACAGGCATTAAGTTGTTATAGTTAATGGTGCAATTAATGTTAATTGCATTACAGCCCCGAAAAAGACAACAGAGCGACAAAAAAAAGCCAAGCCGAAGGTGCCGCGTCAAATGAATTGGCAAATTGCGGACGAGTATGCAGGTGGCATTCACGATCCCTGAATATAAATCATATTGACTCACCTGTCCGGCCACGCAGTAGCAGACCATCAGAATGGACCGCAGCACCGGATTGGCCTTGTAGCTGCGATGGGTCCAGAACCTGTGGGCTCCGGCCGTAACACCGAATCCGGCCACGCCGCCAACGAAGAACGCTGAAGAAGAGTCAGAAACATAGATATATAATTGTAAGTGCGGGTCTATAAAGTGTGTCTTGCGTGCTAATTGGATGCGAGATGAAAAACCCGAAATTACATTTCCGCAAATTGAGCTATTCGAGGCTGGGTGCTAATTCCGCCGACAAACAAATGGAGTATAAAGAGAGAACCGAGAGACCGCACAAGGTCTTAAGTTTAGGGGAACTATTTGATCCGGTGAATGACTGACTGATCACGATTCCGGCAATCATCAGAAATATGCGAATCACCCGAACTCCAATCCCGGTACGGACTTTGCCATTAGTTCCTCAATTAGAATATGCAAAATGCCATTGTCACCCCATCCCACTGAATCGGGTAATTGTAATTAGAAGTAATGATCCCAGCATCATTACACCTGTGAAGGGGCTTTCCGCATCACCTAATCGAAGAGGAGCTATGCTCCCAGCCTCGCACATTTCGGCATGATCACTAATGAACTATTAACGATTTCTCCGAATGGGAATTTCATCTATCGATCGATTGGTGCAAAGATTAACCACCACCACACGTTGCGACAGAAACCAGTTCCGCCTTACCAAAAAATATACCAAAAAATAATAACAATTAAAGGCCAACAGAGGTAGAGACAGAGTGCGGAAATGATTGAACTTAACATTGGTATGCCCACAAATGGGAGTTACCAAACCTTTTCAATCGAATTGTTGATCAAAGATCGATTTATCTCCCTATGAAGTTCAATTTAAGATGTTTTGACAACTATTTCAGTAATTTTACAAAGATTGAATGCGTAAAAATCTATAAATGTAACTCAGATGTTGAACTAAAATGTAATAGATTACGAATCGAAACATCTTTCGGTTTACCTTATAGAGGTTTTCGCATAAATTATATAAAATATGCCTTCCTTCTGCTCTTTGTTTTAGCTTTATTACAACTGCATTTGAATATTTTTCGGTTGTTATTTGAATCGTATGACTAAGACCAGATCTCCTGTTTGAATATTTGAATTGCAAATGCAGTGCAGAGCTGGGGCCACTGCATGGTTCAAGTTCAGGCTATTTCAAAGTTCTCTTTTGTTATTGCTGCCGAAATTAGATTTTGAGTTGACTTGCAGATCGTTGAATAATAGCTTAGCTGCATTAGATATTCCTATATTGATCCCAAGACTGGAAAATAGACGAAAACAAATATGCGTCCCTGAGTCCAAAAAATTGTGCGTTGACATCGACTTGGCTTTATATAAATGTTAGTTTTTTTTGGCCAGCTTCATTAGCGCCTTAACCAATGTTAAGGTGCTTATGTAAGTCCCCTCTTCGGCGGCCTTTTGTCTCCCTTTTTTTTTGTATCTCCCTTGAAGTCTGTCGAATTTAATCAATATCTTGGGGCTGAACACGACAATTTTCGCCATCTACAAAACCGGGCAAAAGATGATAATTCCCAGGCAGCATCTTTAGGCGCTGCACGTTCGCCGGGCAATTTGCCAAAATATTTACGAGCTTCGACGCCCCAAATAGGGACATCGTTCAGGGCAAGGATACTCCTGGTATTTCGTTGTATTATTCAGAGCCTGTCCGACCGCACAATGCGCAATAAATATTGAAAATGACTAGGTATTAAGGCATTTTTCGCTGTGCTGCCATTAAGAGGGAAGTACCCAAGTACCCAGCAGCATCGTATGCTCCGGTAATTCCAATGAAAACGAAATCGGTTACCGAGGATCCCCTTTCCACCGCAGACGGCTCTTTTCAATGTCAACTTATTTTTTGCTTTGCCCTGCTCGCATGTGTAGTGCTCATAAATCGAGTCAGTGTTTACCGAGCGGATAAATCATCTTTTTCTTACGAAATCTTTGACTTTGGGCCAAGTACACGGAGTTATAGTAAGAAGGAGGGTTTGAGTACAGCTTGAATATCTACAAAATCTTTGAGCTAAAAATCTTGAAATTAAATGGGAAAAATATAGTTTCTCGATCTCGACTATGAGATAATAAATACCTAAATTTGTTTGGCTTTTAATCAAGATCAAGATTAGAGGATTGTTTACAGGAACAGATTTCCCACCGAAATACAGAGCTCTAGTATTTAATACTTAACTTAGATTAATTCAAAGCCATAGAACAAAATCCCTGAAAGTTGATCTTCATACTATTCAAATACTCCATGGAAGAACCCCGAAATTTCTAGATACCACGGCTGACTATTAAGTTCGAGGTTCAACGACAGTGGGGCTGATCTGTCGAAGACCTAAATAAATTTGTGTCAAGCGATTCTTGTTTCCATTTTTGCTCTCTTTCTCGCTCTCTTGGCCGCGTATTTGGCCCAGCACGTTTTGTTGTTTTTATTTTCATTTTTCTTTTTCTTAATTTTGTTTTCCGAAATCCACCTGTGTCAGACAAATTTTTGTGCTGAGACTGAAATTGCATGCCAGCCGAAAGCAAAGAAATGTGAAGACCCGCGCCTCGACTCGAGACTCGCCTCAACACCCAATAGCTATAGCCAATGAAAGAGATTTCAACACCCAGACTTTTAACAAAAAGCAGAAGCTGAAGGGCAGCTGGGGAAATAAGGGGCAGGGGACACGGTGGAGCAAGTTGTTAAGCAGTAATCAATTAAAGGCAATAACAAGGGGACGCGTTTTGTAATGGCCCAAAGAAATGAAACGCCAAGGGGCTTTGGGCGCAGGGCGCGCTAAATTGCAAATAATTGTTGGGGCAACACTCCGAAGGGGAGTGGAAGCCGTAAAGACAACATCATCATCATCATCAGCGACACCATCCACACACCAGAGGCACTCAAAGAAAATACCTTACTTTTCTAGACTTATCTAAAAAGGGCTCTATGAAGCTTAAGTTAAGATCAATCCAAACCAAAAATATTTTTATTCTTTCTAATTATGTTAATAAAGGCAACATATTTTCCATAAGCAGAAGGATAGTTAATTCTTTCTATAAAATAAAGAAACTGCAAATGAAATCCCAAATACGCAAACAACAAAAAAATGTATACCTTTCCTCTAAATAATTTCTAATGGATCCGTTCAATGTGCTTATATGAAAAATTCTATACCGTCAAAAATGAACGATAAACGATATATAAATGATATTGAGAGCAACACAATTTTCTTCCAGTGTCATATTTCTGTGGTCAGCATCGATCAGAGATGACTCTTTGTTTCCACACCTTTCCCCATCCACCTTTTTCCCAGCTCCCGAGGTGATAGAAAGAGAGAGTGGGCCGCATTACGCAATGCCGGATGGGATGAATGGTTTGGACTTGGACGATGGTCCGACCACACCACGTATGACCCCGATAGATTCGATATACTTACACCAGATGGTGGTATAGATGTTCAGTTCGCGCAACGGATAGGTGACCAGGCAGACAGCGGCCGCCAGATGGAGCAGCGAGATCTGGATGACTTTGTCCCACTTCAGCGGGGCCTTGAACTGAACGCCGAGGACGCGGTCGCCCACGAAGGTGCGCGTGTACTCCTGCAGATCGATCTGATCCTTGGGCACGTGCTCTACGATATCCTTGGGGATGACGCCGCGCGAGGACTGAGAGTCCTGCCGGGGCGGCGCGAATTTGGGACGCGGCGGCAGCTCCGGGGAGGAGTCATCGCCGCGACGGGCCTGCTGGACATCGCCGTTGGCCTGGAGCTTGGAGCGCCTGGCCAGGAGCGACGGAGGACTAGCATCGCCCGAGATGGCCGGCGTCTTGCTGCACACTCGCTCCGAGGTGGACAGGTGACCCATTTCGATGGCTTCCTTGGCTGGGCTTGGTTTTTGCCGGCGGAAACCGCGTTTCGTAATGTCGCGCGCACACTCCGAACTTTATTCACAGCTTGACGACACTCACACACCGCACAACCGGCCTTAATTGCCGGAGTACTTCGCAGGGGCTTGGGACTGGGGCCTGTGGGGCCTGGGCTTGGAGTCTGGAGTCTCTGGCGGAGTTTGGCTTTCTTACAGACACACTGTCGTCACTCCAGCGGTCGCGGGATCGGGTCGTTTCGAGAGCTTTCCTGTCAAGGGAGCGCTTGCCTTGGGTTTCTCGCGTCTAACGAACTCAACGCGGCGCCGTTCCGTAGACAAATGATCGTAGCCAAAAGCGTAAGTTCCTACCTATGGCCGCTCACCTGGGCAGAGCTGCAATCTGCTACGTCGAAGCCAGCTGCGACTGAGGCAGAAACAGAGACAGCGACTAACTGACTGATTGACCGACTGACTGACGACGACGGAGTTCCGACGCACAAAGGTGAGGCGAAGAAAGAAATGGAGAGACAACGGGCAAGAAGGCCAAGATTATGCCACCACACACAGACACACGCGCGCGCGACTCTACACACGACCAACCACCTGTAACCGCCATCGATCTTCGGCTCCGGCTTCGCGCCTGCCTTCGGCTTCAGCATACAGCCTCGGCTCCCGACTTCGTAGCAGAATTAGCAGCGCAGTCGGCGCGCTACCTCGAGTTAACGCGAAATGTGCGGGGCTTTGGGTGTCATGCATCAGTAGGTCAAACTTTGTCTCCGCGGTACACTCAAGTCACACTCGAGACTTAGGAAAGACCCGGGGAATGGCCACATTCACTTATGTTATGGCCTAAGCAGCCGTAATCTTCGTGCTGCTTTCCCTATAAATAATCCCAGAGCGGTGTTACGCGAAGAACACTATTTAACTTCCTCAAATTAAATTTAATTGGGGATTTGAATGTGCTTCAATTCACAGATCAAAGACCCCTGGACGTATATCCGGAATATTTTAATTTCGATTAAATAACATATCACACGAGCTCTCTTTAAAGTTCGCTTACACCAACTTTAATGAGTATCACTCAGCTTACACAGTGCCACGAAGTCTGCCCCCATATTTGTAATAACAAATGTATGTTGATTCTTATCCGAACTCACACCTTTCCTGCTCCGGCTTAAATATCGCTTTGCCAGCGAGATGACCGCCAAGAAGTCTGCCACACTCCTCGTCATTACTCATCCGAATTTTCCAATCAGTAACGCTCAGGCGCTTCCAATTGCATTTACCCATTTAAATTCTGATTTACACAGCAGTTCAATGTGTCGATCGTAGTGTTGATCTACTGTTGTCAAGGCCCCAAAACCCATATCCCCGTTATATTCTGGACTTAAATGAGACCCTATCCACATACACACCTTTCAGTTGCCGCGATTTCTTTTTCAAACGCAGTCAGCGGATTCTGCCCATTTGCATACCCACAATCTCTCCTTTTGCAAACCCAAGACATTTATTGAAAAATCACAAAAACCAAAATCAATTCCAGTCATCATCTCTTAACTGGGCTTCCACTCATCTCCGTGTGTGAGTGTGTGGCGGTGTGCGTGGTGTTGACCAAAGTCAAAAGCCGTTCGATGATCATGAAGTTCAGGGCACAGCAGCCGAAAAACCAAAAACCCCAAAAAACAACTGCGGACTGGAGACCGAAAGAGTGGGGAGCGGGGACCTGGAGACGCGAGACTCCAGACCGGAGACCCACTACTGAAGACGAGAGTTGCTTTCTCTTTATGTAACCGCGGCGACAGAAACAGAAACCGAACTTAATTAAATCCAAAAGCAAAAGCAGCGAACCCGCGGCGAAATAAAACCGCCGGTCAAAGGAAGCCCTGGCCCTGGTCCCTCGTAAAGTGTGTGTTTACAGCTCCCCAATCCCCAAACCGAACTGCCAACCGAATCTTCATCTGAATCCGAATCTGCGGACATTCACAGTGTCACGCGACCGAACCCTTTGATCTCGACCCACTGTGAATGCACTAAAAAAAATTATTTCCTTTGTGAAAGAATAATGTTATGTAATGGAACAGTATTTATATATTTTATACATTAAAAAAGAGATGGTAGAAAATTCTAGTACTTTATTATGAAAAAATATTTATCCTAGATATAAGTTATTTTCTTGCAAGCTTTTAATATATTTCTGAAAACGAATTTTAAAATAAAAACTCTTCATTTCTTTAAATATTTAATCACATTTTCTAGGGTTAATTAATCCCAGCGCTTCCCAGATCAGTAGCTTTCTTAATTTTAGAAAAAAAACCTAACCTGTTTTTAGAAACGGTTTTCTAAATTTTAGAAAGGCTATCCTATGTTTTTTAATATTTATTTTCCCACTAACACGTAAATACGTAAATCCGTAAATTTAAAGCTATTTTAGGGTACTTTTTTGTTAGAGTGTGTGAATAGATAGATGAATGGATTTGAACTGCGAAGGTATGTATCTGCAAGATGCTGTTGATGAGGTGCTGATGTTGTAAGCTCCGGCCATTAGCCAATTATGCAAAAGGCACAGAAAAACGGTTGGAAATTGTCCGGACGATGCTTTGTTTATAAACAAACAGCCAAACTCGAAGCCATTGGAAACCACTTTGATATATTGCGCAGCTTCTCTTTTCGCACCGTCAGCGTTTTATATGAGCTGGCTTCAGGGTTCTGGCCCGAAAAAGTTCCCCGAACAAAGCCAGCTCTCTATTATTCAGTACTCAAATATAAATATCTTTCAAGCCCAATTGCTTCCCCGTTCCACTGTTCTTGGCCGCACGCTCAAAAGGCAGCCATTCATGCGCAAGAGACTTCAATTTGCCAGCGATTAGTCCGTGAATTGTTGGCTCTTTTTACCAAATTCAGCAGGGTCTGACCCCTCAGCATCCAACACCTGTCCGAATCGAACCCGGGGTTGGGCATTGGGCCATGTGGTAGCCACAGTCATAGCGTAGTATTTCACAAGCCGCCTAGTCAACACCGATTTTGCGTACTTCACGTATTTGTGCAACCTTCAACTGTCGCTCAGTCGGCTTATGGAAAACAAATTAACACTAAACAAAGCGCAGAACGCGACGCGACTGCAATTTGCCACAGAGCGGAGCGGATCACAGATCTCGGATCTCGAATCTGCCACAACACAAATGGCGCTGATGTGAATAGGGATACACTGGCAAAAAGTCAGGGGAGTAATTGTGTTGGATAAGCTTTTCTTGGGAAAAATAATAATAAAAATAATAATAATTATAGGTAGCAACAACGAGTACGATCCCTCAAATTAACCGGCCAAAAGGATTAATTACTTTTTCCTCCCAATTAACCTTTTTCGGGTCAAAAAATGTTTCAAGTGTGGCAGCTTTTAGCAGGCAAATTCATTAGTAATCACTTCAGAGAGCTGGGGTCATTAGGAATTGGTACAAGTGGCCGACTCGAATGTGAGTCAGTGGAGTTGCGTTGAGTGTGGAATGAATGCTCAGGCCCAGCCGGTATTACGAGGTGTTGAAGGGGCGGAGTTATTAGAATGGCCCCAGACCAGAGTCTTTAGCATCGATCGATGTGATCCCAGTCAGGCGTGCAGTTTGCCCAAACCAAGTTTAACGAGCAAACTTTGCGTTTGGAAAGGGTGGGCTGGATAAAAAGGCTTCTGGGCAGGCACTGGGCCACTGAGTGCGGAGTCAATATTGACGAATCAATCAGCGACACAGCCACTGGGCACACATTGCGTATGGGTAATAAAATCATCAGGCGCAACCCATAAACCCGGCGAAAAGCACCTGACGATGCCGCCCATATGTATGGATGTGTGTCCACTTCCACAACGGATCCCGAAACCCAAGCGATCATGGGAAAGCAAACGAAGCGATTGCCAAACCAATTGGCATTTGTAAACAACCCGAAATAGATAGAGGCGGCGAACTCGAATTTGAGTTCAAAATCGAATTGGAGACATGCACTAAGAGAAATGGGACTAGAGGTGGGAAAAACTATCTTCATTGTGATGTTTTTAATGTTAGCTTATTTCCAATTGTAGTCCCATTAAGCCATTAATTCTATATCTCCATTTATGGTTGTATTCTCAACCACATTTATATTTCTTTCATCACCTCAAGACTATTCATCGGTTAAGTTCCCTTTCCAGCTTTACAAATTGTTAGCTAGAGTGTTCATTTAAATATCAAAAGATTCCCATAAAATATAAATATAAAATAACAAATATCATAAAGTTGTTATCGGAAATGATAGAGATCATTATAAATTTGCCGTAAATTCACTCCTAGTTTTTTTTTTGCTGTGCATAAATATGGAAATGCATAATTAGGCCGAACTGTGATTTGTAAGCTCGTTTGTTTTCTGTTGGGCAACCCTCTGGCCCCGCCAAGTGCATCCCGCCACGCCCACTCGCAGGCCTCCCACTTCCACTTCCAATTCCAGTTCCCCTCGCCAGCTGAAGCCCACGAAAATACCGCGAAGTTCGAACTGCACCTCTGTTTACCGGGTTTTTATGCTGTCCAATAATTAGGCCCTGAGTTTACTCTACACCCGTCCCTCTGATTTGTTGGCGGTTAATTTATTTTTACGACTGCCGCGGCCATTTGTCGCATCGTTTTAGTGGATGCCGGATGGTGCAATATACGAATAAACATGAAGAAAATTAAGGACAAGAAAAGACCCTAAGTAAGTTAGTTAATTTTAACTTTTAAAACATTAAACAATGGAAAATTCATCTGTTCTCTGAGATGTTAGGCTTTCAACAAATCAAACTATGGCTAACTTGAAGTTATAAAAAATACAAGTCATATTTTCGTAAAGATCATCTAATAACATGATACTTATTACATTTATTTTGGTACGAAATAAGATTACATTTATCCTCATTTCATATTCCAACAAATTTACATGAACTTCTCTCGGTTGAGGAAATGATTTGTGGGCAGGGCGTTCTCCTCCAGCTGCACCTCCTCCTCAATGCACTCGACAATGGGTCGACCTGTTTCCACTGCCTTTGTGAGTCCTTGACGCACCACCACCGATCCAATGGTCTTCAGGTCCTTGGCCCAATCAAGGGCGGCGAAGACACGGATCATGGCAGAACCTATACCCGAGGCATAGTCTCCGAACTCGCCGCTCTGGTAATCCCGCGGAAGAAGGTAATGGTATTGCGGCCAATAGCTCTTCGTGATCAGGAAGATGCTGTTCGAATCCGTGGGCTTGAATCCTTTATGGATGCTCCAGATGAAGTGTGAGGAGTGGACCAGATTCCCCAGATTGATAACAATGAGGCTGCGCAGCCAGAAGCCCACGAACATCGAGGCGGAT
Source organism: Drosophila seguyi (assembly GCA_008042675.1). Classification (NCBI taxonomy): domain Eukaryota; kingdom Metazoa; phylum Arthropoda; class Insecta; order Diptera; family Drosophilidae; genus Drosophila; species Drosophila seguyi. Next base: position 16,897 of record VNJU01001099.1, on the reverse strand, counting down.
AGTGAGTCCCCAAAGTACTGAAAAGGTGTGTTAATCGACAGCAGTACATTGAGGAAGATGTACAGAAGGACATAGAAACTTTAGGGAAGAAAGTGATTAGTTGTAGATTAAATCTAGAGAAAAACAGGACTACCCACCGCTTCTGGAACATCACAACAGCATCGTTCTCCAGATCGGACATATCAATATCCTTGAGAAGCTCTTCCTGCTGGGGCGAGTACTTCAGCAGACCGCCGCGCACCTGGGCGTACAAGAAGCTGTGCTTGCTGTAAAAGGGATCCTCGTCCTGCTTGAATTTGGCGTGGTGTAGTCTATGGGCCTGCACCACACTGTAGATGGAGCCCTGAATCGGTACAATATAATCCACAAAATATAAAGCTTAACCGATTAGGTTTGTGTCTCAACTGAGAGCTAGTGAAAGCTTTATCCAGAGGCGTCGTATAAACTGACCTGACCGGCTGTGGACTGGCACAGCATGAGGAAAACCCTCAGAGGTTTCGAGGCCGTGAAGGTCCTGTGCGCCCACAAACGATGCACACCCACTGTCACGCCCATGGTGCCCAGAAGAGTGAGGAGAGCGGCTGCAGAGAGAGAGTGTGGAGGCCACAAGGTCGCCCGGAAATCCAATTGTTAAGCTGCACGTGGAGCTAATTAACCCGGCGAACTCACTAAACAGAATCGTGGCCCACGATGCGCTGGTCAGCAGAACGTAAATACCATAGACTCCGAGGATATTTAAGTGGATATAGAAGAGAACCACTGGCCAGATGGCATCGCGCTTCTTGTGGGAAGAGTCCCCGGTTTGGTTCTGCTCCTTCACCTTAGTCTGCTCCATTTTTAATATCCTTTACTTTAGTTCGTAGTCCTTACTCGCGATCGTACCGACTTCCACGGCGGTTTACAGTCTACTAAACCCCAGCCGCAATTACAAAATCGAATGAGGCGAAAGTACGGATTTTACATACAACAAAAATAAAGTGATTGCATATGCATGGACCTCGTCAAGGTTTCAATTAATGCGTGGGTTAATATAAAACATAGTTTATTGACCCGCAGGTAAGTAACGAAAGCAACGAAGGGGGACCAGCGTCCCAGCACCGAAAACGAGGGATATCAACGCAATACCGAATGGAAATTATCTCAAAACAAAAACAGGCTTAGTTAAATGAACAAATTCCATTCGGTACTCGAGACTCCCTTTCTTTCGGCTTACAATACAAGGATCCTATTGATCCGGGATGGGGATGGGACATATGGGTATGTGGGATGGCTATAAGGCATGCATGGCTTGGCGACTTGGTGCTGCTACAAACTTAATACTATGAAACCACAGGCTAATACGCTGGCTCAGTTTTGCATCTTGGCCAGCTCCACGAGGTCCTCACAGGGAATGTCCTTGTCCCCTAAGCCCCACACCGAGTCTTTGTGCGCGAAATCGTCGCTCAGGAACCGAGTGCCATCGCCGCACTTCTTGGCTCGCCTCAAGACCATATCCTGGGATACCGATTTCCCTATAAAAGCAAGAGCAAAGTCAGTTGGATTCTCTAAGCGACCATTGCCAGCCAGCACTTACGTCCCTTGGCCAGGCCCAGCCAGGCACAAAAGTCAATGAAGCCGGTGGTAATGTTCAGGCTATAGTTGCCGAACTCGCCCGTCTTGTAGTCCCAGGGGAAGACGTGGTGGTAGTTGTGCCATCCCTCTCCCATGGCCAGCAGGGAGACAATGGGAGCCTCAACGGACATGATGTTCCTGAAAAATGAATTAATATGAGTTATTCTGTATTTACAAAAGCACTGAGATCTCTCTTACTTATCGTAGGGCTTGTTGCCATACATATGCGCCACGCTGTTCACGAAGAAGGCCACATTGAGGGTCCAGGTGAAACGCATGTTAAAGTTAATCCAGAAGGACATGTAGAGGTCCTCGTTCCAGAAGTACCAGGGCACAGCCACCGGCAAAATGATGGAGCAGAGGGCAAACAGAGGGATGTAGTATTTGCGCTGGAACATGCACACGGCGTCCGCCTCCAGGTCGGACATGTCGATGACCTTGCGCTTGGCCACCACCTTGGGATGTGGCGTGAGGAATAGCCAGCCCACGTGGGCGAAAAAGAAGCCTCGCTTGGCATTGTGCGGATCGGCATCCGTCTCTGCGAACTTGTGATGTATCCTGTGGTCCAGCGCCCATGTGTAGGCATCTCTCTGTAATCACAGGTTATATTAGATTTATTCTAAAACAAATTTAGTTGTTTTGTAAAAGATATAACTCACCTGACCAGCAATGGAAAAGGCAAAGGCCAGCAGAATCCTCAAAGGCAGCGAGGCCGTGTATGACTTATGCGACCAGAGGCGATGGGCTCCAGCCGTAATGCCGATTCCGGAGACCCAAACGGTGACCACAACTGAAAAAAATAGGCAGCGAACAGTCAGTTGTCATTGTCTAAACAAACAAACAATCCCAAACCGACATATGTACATATGTACGCTTATATATATATATATACATATATAGGAATCCGAATAGTTGGCGCTGGTGACGCTTCTCGCTTGATTTGCTCAGCGGATGACACAACGCCGGGCTCTAAATATATCTATCTACTCCCAGTTCTGCTCTCTCTGCTCTCCCCTTTCTTCGAGGTGGCCCATTTGGGACGCCTCCCTGGGGGGGAAATCTGTCCCGCTTCGATCGCTATTAGAATTGGAACGAGCCAAGAGCAATTGAGGCGTTCGTTAACTTCAATTGAAAAATGCCACCGGTCAAAGTTCAAAACCCGGCAACCAATATGCATATAACCTTATGGTTGTTTACCTATTACGAAACCCGAACTCTGATGAGTGTCATCTAAGACCCGATAACATGAAAGAAGTTCGGAGACTTTGACTTTGACTTTGCTATATAAGTTTGTGTATTTTAATAGTTGGTTTAATTATGAGATTATCAAATTCGTACAACTAGGAGTGCTATTTCATTTGATTTTACACGCATGTCAGCGACCCATTATTACATATCTTATTTCCCTCTTTTATCCTATGAAAATCTCCATGCAATACCCATCGATTACATCAGCCCCCCAGTGACTTGTTCCAACTAATGCCAACTAATTTAAACTGGCCCAGTTAAGAGTCACGGGCGTTAGTTACAAAATGGCTAATAGCCGCGTATCTGAACCCTGTTTGCATGTTGGCAGATGCAATTACCGCCTCGGGGGGCTGTACATCATTTGTTAATTATGGGGCATTCATTCAGTGGACAACACAGTGGACACTCACCCCAGAGGAATGTGTAGAATTTTGCGTAGAAAAGCAGGTACACGCCGTACAGAGCGCCGACATGCAGGAAGGTTTGGGCGCCCAGATCTGGCCATCTGATCTGTGGCCGGTACTCCTCCTCCTCCTCCTCTTCCTCCTTCACCTTCTGCTCCTGCTCCTGCTGCAACTTGGCCTTCTCTATGGCGTTCTCCTTGTAGACAGCATTCTCCTCCTTGTAACCTAAATTGTCGTCATCCAGGTCTGTTGTGGTATGCTTGTCTCTGCGCCTAAGCTCTCCTTCGTGGGCGACGGTGGTGGCGCTGCGGTTCCTGTTTCTGTCCAGGGTGCAGGATCCGTTGCAATGGCCGACAGCCTGCGGCTGAGTCTGGCCGGGGATGGGTGATGAAAGGCACATGGCGAAGTCTGTAAATGTACGGCAATAGGGGTTTAGTATTATTTGTCAATTGGGGTTAGAGAGTCCAGCCATTATTTCTTCTATCCACTATTTCAAGAAACCAGGAGAAAACATTTGACAAAAGGCGCAAAACTTATGAAGCTTACAAAAAACGTAATGTTGAAATTTATATATGTTTAATTCATATCAAGATTTGGCGTTATTGAAGTGGCTTAAAAAATACCACTAAAAATTTAAAAAGACAGCTGTTATTAAAGTATATCACTCATACGCAGCGGTGCCATTTGGGGTTAAATTAGCAAGTTAATTTGCTTATTTTTCTAATGTTGAGCAGTGACGAAGCGTTTCGCTCTCAAAGAATATTAAAGTTATCTGAACAAATCAAAGAAGCCCCCATTGATATACGATTAGTAAGGCAAAAGCACACAATCCAGGGCTAATAGTGCTTCATAATGTAAATATTTGCTGATGGACAGTCATCTGAAACCCATTTTCGACACCAGAACTTTTCTCGCTGTGCAATCACAGCCAAAAGCAGATCCGCAGACACTTGCTAATTGAAGTTTAGGACGGCTATAAACGCGCACTATTAGCAGGCCTTTCAGAGAGTTTCGACTGTAATTGGTGTGAACTCTGTTGCCAGCCTCACGTGCCACGCCCCTGGCGCGAAAAGGGTTTGCTCTGGATATTAACAGATATATAGGTCTATATCATATACATATGTACAGTGTGGACACGGATTGGAGCTTACCGGCAGAGTCAGGGCCAATACCTTATCGCGGCTTATCGCCTGCCAGCAAGTGCCGTGTTGCAATCACCGATCTGCAAGTTCACACTATCTGGTAAAAAACAAATAGAACTACACTACATCATTATGGCCACCACAAAATAAAAAACACAGTGACTCATCTGCAGGTGCACGCAGGTGGGGATCTATCTGCTCATTTGAAGCCATTCCCGGCTGGATAGTGTGACACTCGAGTGGCAGAATGGAGGATTCTGTCCAGTCATCCGAACTATCCAAACGGCTGGGATTTTGGATAGGCAATCCCTAATCTCGTACAGCCAATTGCTCCACAGTTTTATTATCTCCACCCCTACTACCTACACTTATCATAAAACATAACAAATAAGACCCATAAAGTGGCTCGTTGGCCATGAAATACCCTTTAATCAAGACAGTTTTTTTCTCTTTTTGAAGGTGGTTTAAGGAGAAATATTTAAATTTAAATATCATATATTAGTTAATACAGCAGAAACTACTACAGTTTAAATTTGCTTCGAAACTGTTAACAACTTTTATATCCCAAGTGTAATAATGTTATTGTCTGTTTACTCTCAAACTAAATCCATTAACGAAGGCTAATATAGCATTCGTTCTTCGGAAAATATATAGAGATGATCTCTGTGGTATAGAAATTCAAATATGTATAAACAGCTTAAGGTGCTTTTGATTTGGATTTTTAATAGATTGATAAACGAAGGTATAATGCCGTGGCACTTTTCTTCGCATCTACAACTAGGGGAGATCAGGCTGTTTTATAAAATATTTTATTAAATATCTGGTAGCTCTTCGTATCTTATTATCACAGATACTGTTTCAAGCTAAGGAAATTTAGCTGTTTGTTTGATGCAAATATTTATTGTTTGCAATCATAAAGTGGATTGTAGCCTTTGATTTTATTGTTTCCCACTCCCCGCCAAGAAAGCCATATACCTTTGGACTCTGAGAACACTGGGTATAGTCGCCGCCCCCACAGAACGTTTCCTATAATTTTCGGAAATTCTCGGGCTGGGGAGGAGGTCGATCCAAACCATACCTCGTGCGTGTGCGGCCAGTGGGCTTATATTGCCTCGCTGATAAGCACTGCACACCTGGCACACCTGGCACACATTTTCCATTCCATCTCCTTCTTCTTGTTCTTGTTTTGACCCCCCTCAGTCCCGCCACTTGATTCATTCAAAATTTTTCGGGCTAACATCGTTGATAAGGGCCTATCGTCTATTGCAAATACTCGAACGCGATTATTGCCGGCGTGATTCACTTTCTGTCTGACCCCTCCAGGTGTTCCATGGGCCATGAGTAATTGGGGTGTCGAAGAATCGCTCCCCTTACGTAAGTCTGGCGGAGATAAGATTGGCGGGGAATCGGTGGAATCGCAATTTACATATTGATAAAATGGGCCACACCAGACGGGGGTGCCTCCGTGCCAGTGGGGGATACGAACACGCCCCGCTTTGCATTCGCATTTCTCATTTAATTAGAAAATGTAGCCACGCAGGCTAATTTGATGGCGGGGACTATATGCTTGGTGTATGTATCTGGGACTATATGGAATATCTGAGCAGACTTCTTGACGAACGCTGTCACAGGAATTGATCAACATTTTCATTGGGTCTGAGCACGCGACTGGAGCATGCATAAATTAAATTCCATATTCGGAGGCCACTTCCCGGCCATTTGCCTAATTTCGATATTCGGAGGACGGCACTCGAAGAAAATATCAAGTGTTTTCCACTTGAAAGTAAGAGGTTTCTATATAACAGAGAACTTGAAATGAAATTTAACTTTAATTTAAGTTAAAGAAAGTATAGTTGTTCTAAGTTACTTTAATCTAATATTTATCTTGACGCCTTTTTTAAATACTTGTTTAATGCTCGCTCTATGATCTGTTATGTTTGTTTTAATAAGATTCTTATTTGCTTTTATTGAAATTAAGCCACAAACATTTTCCCCAGTGTGTGTGCGGCAACTTGGCAACGCACTGCAACAATCTATTTCGCCCAATAATAAATAATAATAAACAATAAGAGCAGCCGTCGCTCCCCCGACATTTAGCCACTATTTTATTGGCATTCGCCCCGTTCTCTCTGGAGTGTTTTTATTTTTTCGTTTGCAGTGCCAGTCAGCGATAAAGCTGACCGCCCATCGAAAAGTTCTGGGTATGTTCCCGTATTCCTCCCTGATTTCTAAACCCTCCCAGACATGGCTAATTGCCTGATGGCTCGCACGTCGCCTATCACCAACTATGCTTCTATATCGTCACTCCCCGGCCGATGCGATTTTAATGCCAAAATGCCGAATTTTATTGGAAATTTTCCACACATATAGACGCACTCTCTGGCTTGTTGGGCGGGAAAGAGAATGAGAGGAAAACCTCATAGATTTCCCAGCGCTACAAATTAATAGAGCAGCGGCGAGAGATCAAGTATTGCCACTTGTTGCCCAGCTGGCAAGTTTTCAAATTAATCTTCGTTTCCTTCAATTCAGAAATAAATTTTTAGCGTACTTTAACGCTATGTTTAATGCTTTTTCTCGCTAAAAGGGTTCCGATAAGGGATTCCGCTGAACTAGCATGGAGACGTGATGGGTTGTTGGCCATGGGAACCCCTTTTGGCATTTGTTTATTGACTTGGCAATAACACTATTTATTGTTTGTTCTCAAATCAAACGTAAACTTAATTCGGATAATTTGGTATAGTCTGGCAATTTGCTGTTATTTTTTTTTTATGGCAATATTGTTTATTTAAATTCGCTTTATAATTGATGATTTGCTTCGATTAACATTGCAAATTTTTTTAAGGGAAACTTACAGTACAGTGGAATAAGAGCAATGTTTTAAGAATCAAAGTTGATGATTTTTAAAAGAGTTCGGGGTTCAGGGTTCTAAAATTCCTAGTTTGTTGGGTTGGTTCTAGAAAGCATTTGTAAGAGAATCGTCTTATTACTTCGGTTATCTTAAAGAAACTAATAGTTAATAAAGAAACTAATAGTTAATATACTAAAAATTTCTCAATTTATAATATAAGGGTTGTGGAAAACCTCTACATATTTGGGAGCACGGAGGCGGAGTTAGTCAGTCTGTTTTTGTCGGCTTATTGATGTGGGTCAACGCGTGTCGCGGCAATCAAATCGTGAGGGATAATAATGTGTATACAGTCCTAGAGCCAACACCTGGGGGTGGTGGCTTTGGAAGTGGTTCTGGATCCGGAGGTGGAATGGCTGAATGGTGGTGTGTGCATGTTATTCGCTCTGTTGACTCCCACCGAAGCCGGCCAGCCCCGACCCGTCCCCTAATCGACGCCGGTAATGACAGAAATGAGCAAACAATTGGGTTACAATTTGCATGTGAGCAGCGTGTTTTGAAAGGGGGAGCTGGGAATTGGTACTAGGAGTAGTAATATTACTGAGAAGGCGTGTCTGATTAATTATATTATGTTCCATGACGTCAGGTTTTAAGATGGGGTTTTAAGAGAATCTAAAAAGTTAAAATTTTTTTAACGAAATATTAAATAAATAAAAATATAAAGGTATAGAATTCAAAAATCTTAAAATATCTAAAGCCAAATATACATTTTCTGATTTTAAATAACTTGAAATAAAGCACGATCCATCGTTCGTTTTATATGTTTCCTAGAACACGATAAAGCGCTATAGTTTTTGAAAAAAAAGTATTTTATCAACTCAAATTCCAAAAAAAAATTAAATGGAGGCTGATATTCCCTCGATAAACACACTTTAACGATCACTATTTGGGGGAGACGTACTTTTTGTAGGGATATCAAGATGCCGGGTTACTGGGATTCACGGAACTTTGGAACTTCGGGTAACGGATTCTCGGGATGCGCCGGGATTCCTCGCGATACTTTCTCTCTCACTCTTCTGTCTCTGTTGTTGACCAGGCGAACGAACTCAAGTGACTAACGCCGCCCGCCACAAACGGTCGACATTTACATCCAAGAGCGGGCCCTCTGTCGCCGTCGCTGCCGGCGTCGACGTCGCTGCCTTGGCGGCACCCAGAACTATTGCCAGCAGCGACGTCAGCAGCGAGGCAGACTATCCAATTTGTATTTGTATTTTATTTGTTGTCGCTTGGCTGCGTGCTCCGCAGCTGCGTCTACAGTTATTATCTACCATTCTGTCTTGTCCTGTTCGTCCGCCTCGCCATCCCCCCTTTGGGGCCACGGCACTGTTTACCATTCTCTGTTGTGCTCACACATTCCGTAAACATTACACCAACAACGCGCGCGGTTCAAAGTCAATGCTGCCGCTCCGAAAAGAGAAACCATCACTGGGAAAACTATAGGGAATAAATGACTCTCGGATGCTCTGACATGCCTGGGTCGAAAGTGCTTCCAGGTATTAAATTTTTCAAAACAAAGCTTACATTGCAAAAAGTAAGTTTTTGCCGAAAGCCAAAGCAGCTATGGCTGATATTTATCCTGTAGCTTATCTTTTAAAAGTTGAAGTCGAATCGGTACATTCATCTTATTACACGGATACAAATCGAAATTGTAACAAGTAAGCTCGTACAAAAGAAGTACCATAGTTTATTTTCTATAAACATATCAAATGAATATACTATAGAAATTAAAAACTCATTCAACTATTCCCACAGTTATTCATGTACATATATCTACATATATACTATTATACTTTTCTCTTCTCTTCTTCCGATAAATCCCTTATGTTTTTATGAGGCATTCTTAAAGTTAAAAAACCCAGCAGAATCTAAATTAAAAAGAGTATCCCACTGAGAAGTGGGTGTCGTTGTCAGCAGAGCCATTGGCGTTGACGCCACAGCACCGCAGCGACGCTGACGCTGACGCAGACGCAGGCAGAGCAGCAACAGTCGTGAACTGAAGCCGGCAACGGGTTGTATACTCAATGCTGGTATAGTGGGCAACACACAACACGTATACGAGTAGTGGGCCGCGAGTGGGGCATTATTTCGTCATCGCGTGAGATCCCAGAGCTGTAAATATCGGCCAAGTTCCCAGTCGCTCACTTTTCTTACTTGCTAGCCGACTTTCCCAGAGGGAGGAACCCGTATTTTTATCTCCCTCTCTCTCGGTTACTCAATTTGTTTGTTGCTTCTTCCCCTTGCTTATTTGCTGCCAATAGCATCATTATCGCAGTGTCGCTTTTATCGGTTTTTCTGTTTGCGTTGGTGGGAGATTTTCCTGTTGTCTAAAGAGATAGTAAATACATGTGAGACATGGCCTGGAGCTATGCTCTTTGAAACTGAATTCTTAAAGCGGAAACCAAAATTTGTCTTTATCGCCGCAGCAGTTAAAGCATATTTCAGTTATAATTCCTATGGGGTTTGATAACTCGAACTTGCTATGAAAATAGCTCTCTCTCTTCGTCTCCAGCTCTCCAGTAATTTTTCATAATTAAAAAAAAAAATCTGCGGTGTGAGGAATGATGTAACATTAGCTCTGGATAAATATAGAAAACTCATTCAGGCAGAGACAGCAGCGGCGAGCCAAGATATTCCGAGAAGCAATACTTATGCGATCATCAAACAAACGCTCGCACACGAAGCTCGGTAGTTACTGGCTGCTCTATATATATTCGGTTTATCGGGGCATTATCAGCAACCGTCTGGCCGAGGGCAGTCATCGTGGAGAGGCAACTTTAACCGCCCGGAACAGTCTCGTGCTGATTAGGTGGATCCCCCTCCGAATCTTACTCCTGGTATTAAATGTGCACAACGGAGTCGATAAACTGATAAGTCCATAGCCACTCTGCAATTAGCAGCAAGCGGCGGGAGAAAAATAAATATTTAACTGCTATAAACACAATTTAAATCATTCTATTTCTATCATTTGGATCGTATCAAGATGCATTTATTATTAATCTACCTAGGCAACCTCTGGCACGTTTTTTTCTTGTGCATGAGATAATGCTTAGCCACCTTTCGAGTCAGATTGGTATTAATGGCTTATAATCATGATCAACAAGCCTATCAGTAGCAATGCTTATGTATAGAAAAATATTTATAACCAATTCCTTGGACTTGGTTTTTGTGTGCATGAGATAAAGTTTGCATTAACTTTCGAAACTGATACGTATTCGGGGAACATAATCGTGATGTTTGAAAAGAAATGTATTTCATAACGTAATAAGAAGGTTACTTAGAAATTAGTCCATTCTAGATTAAATCAACCATCAAAATGCTGAATTACTTAATTTTGTGATTATGGCTTTATTTTTCAGATAATACCACACTTGATCCCTTGTAGGGAATTGATCTTTGGAGCGATGGCTTCTAATGGGCATAAAAAAATTAACATTTCAATTATTTAAAACCTTTAAATTATTTATATTTATATCGAGTAATCCAAATGTAAACTACAATTGGCTTAGCTTCCCTTGCCGACCTAACTTACTTATTTAATTCCTACTAAAACTGCTTATCGCTTATTTTTAGTTAAAGAACTCATAAAATTATAATGATTAAAAATGTCTAAGCTATGAATATACGATGTAGCTGTCCAATAACGTCTGACTAATTTAACGATAACCAAAAGTGCAACTCTCTGGTTAATTTGTATACTCATATACTTTCCAGATTGCGATTATCGCTTGGTCGGAACTCAAGAATCTGCTGAAGAACTTTAAGCTCCAACGTGACTCAGAAAATTGTTGTCTTCGTCAGCGTTGGCAGGGGATGACATAATAATTTTTGGAGGAGGTCACCCATTCCCAAATCCTGCTGCCCACTCCCCCCAAACAGGATATGGTGGGAATCGAGCGGCGACTGTCATAAACATTTTCCGCCAAGTACATGTCAAATAAAATCTACATACAAAGTGCCCTCCATGGCCACTTGTGCGAGTGTGTGGGCAGCGTCGCAGCGCTTTAATTAGAGCGTGGTATGGAGTTGCCCAAGATGGCATTACGCATTCGCTGGACTCGACAAGGACGCACTGCCCCAGACCCACACCCAAATTCCAGAAATGCCACCCCTAATGATAACCGTTCGTCTCGAATCGCGCACAATTAGGCACCATCAATAATAGATGACCCGGCGGGGTCATTTAGATAGAATCGCCGATAGCCGGCTCCCCAAACTTGTCAGCGAACCACCTGTCTCGCCCATGGAGCCACGCCCCCTTGTAACACCACCTCCGAGTGGGAATTCCCCAGACATAACAACAAGCCAGAGACCACAACATCGACAATTTGTTTGAAATCGAAATGGACATGAACTCGAATCCTTGTTGTGGCCACAAAGTTTTCCCCTACTTCCCGAACTTAAAGCCAGTTCGTGTTCCTTTTCATGTTCATGTCCCTGTCAGTCGAAGTTCCTGTGACCCACAAATCCCCACTCCAAACTTTCACTGCTTGAATGGTTAGTTTCCTTTGTTTGCCATCAACTCGTGTAGCATTTCGGAATTGTTGAATTGCGTGATTTTGCGGTCGCTTCTAATTGAATTTCAAAAGTGCAATCAATTGACTTGGACAGCTTAAATGGACCAGGAATGCACTAATGTCGTAAATAAACCAAAAATAATTGTTGGTAAACAAAGGACGAAGTCCGGGCTCATCTGATTAGTGGACAAAGGGATGGCATTACTGAATCCGATGGTTATAGATACAGAACAAGCGCACAAAGAAATGTTTATTTAAAATTAAAGGTAAAAGTAAGCAAGTATAAAATGAATACCTTATATAAGTACTTTATATAAAATTGTGAAGATCGCCTTGAAACGGATAAACTTTGAATTTAAAGTGCATAAGAACAATATTTATACACAGTTTCCCATTAACTTCGATTTATTCATATATAGGGTAATATGATATAATATGCGGAGAACTAAATAACTAGGCACGGAAAAAACAGATTAATAAAAAGGCATACGCCCATAATTTGGTTTAAAAAATATAACTTTAAATGAAAAGCCTTAAATCTAAGTGAGCGATATATTTTTAAAGCAAAAGAAAACCTATTTAAGTTCTTAATTTATATGACTTAAAAAATATAATTCTCAGCCATTATGCTTAGTTTATTACTTACTTGCTTTTCCCGAAGAGGTTAAAATAATTCAAAAAAATAAATAATTTATAAAATCGAAACATTGAAATATTTCTTTATCATCATGCAAACAATTCAAAAGTGCCGCCCAAAAGCTCTTCTACAGGGTGCTTCGGAAACAATGGGAAGCTTTATTCTGCCACCATTAATCAGCCAAACAACAGAGTGATAACCATCAAGTCCACACCCCTTCAAAGGGTTACCACCCCCCAATCACACATGTGATTATTCAAACAAACGCACAATGCGTGTAATATAACCAAATCCCGAAATGCCAGTAATTATGGCAACACACACAAGAAGGACGCACCAACTGAAAATATATAGCCACAAAATTAACCCGCTTTGGCACATGTGAGACTTCTTTGAGCGCTAAGTCATCTTGTGTTCGAAATTACAATTCAAACCCATTAAAAAGCATACGGCGTCAGCTTTTTAATTAAGGAGGTTGAGCAATCGCAGCATGACATTAAAAAGACAAAACCTTGTCAACCGTTTAATGCCGCCTTTTATGGCGGCCCTTAATCAGCGGGTCCCTGCAGGATAACTGCGCAAGAGGATTACAAATCGAATACATGCAACGACTAGAACTAAACCCATTTAGCGCTGATTAATTACAACACAACAGAGAGTTGACTTAATTGGAATTGTAAGCTTATTTTTTAAATGTTTAATGTTTATTCACGTTACGCTCTCTAGCTCATTTAAAAAAACCCATATCTTCTGCACGACAGAAGCGCGGCGACTTTCCCAGATGAACCGACGAACCCTCGCGACATTCGTTACGAGAACCCTCTCTAGACATTCAGGTAGTTGTCGGGGAATTCGAAGGTAACGTCGCGGCCAGTCAGCTTCTTGTAGACCGAGGTGAAGGTGTCAACCTGAGGGTAAAAAGAAAACGGAGGAAATTAGTCAAGATATTCAGGAATTACTATTTTAAGTGTACAGCTGCCGTGACCTCCACTGCAGTAAAAAATACTGCAGTGAAGATAACGTACGGAAAGCTGGATTAATCTACCGCCGATATAGGAAGTCCCAAGCCACCAGGACAAAACGGTGCTTGGGAGGCAAAAAGGCGGTACTTAGAGTGCATTGTGTGTTGTTCTTGGATTTTTATATAAGAATGTTGCATACATTTAGTAACGATGTAGTCCTGGCTAATTTGGACGCACCATTATGGAGTGATTAGTTGCTTTAGTTTGCGTTCTGTTTGACAATCACTGGATTATAAAGGACATCCAGCAAATAACACAAGAACGGTCTGTGTATTTAAACATACTTTTATATATATAAAGGAATGTGGCGAGCATTTAGTAATGAAGTAGCCCAGGCTAACGTCGGCTCAACATTGTGGAGTGATTTAGCTGCCATTGCTTACTATGCGTTCTGTTTGACAATCACTGGACTATAAAAAAAAACATCCAGCAAATAACACAAGAACGGTGCAATATTCCTTTAAAGTTTAAAATTATAGCAAACAGTTAGTAATGAAGTGGTCCTGGTTAAGGTCGACCCATCATTATGGAGTGATTAGTTTGCTTGGTTTGTTATGCGTTCTGTTTGACAATCGCTGGACTTGGATAAGACATCCAGCGAATAACACAAGAACGGTGGAGAGACCATCATATACAAAAGATTTATGCATGTGGCATACGTTTAGTAATGCTCAATTCCTGGCTAAAGTAGAATAAACATTATGGAGTGATTAGCTGCCTTTGGTCTACGTTCTGTTTGACAATCACTGGCTTTGGATTTAAGATCCAGCAAATAACACAAAAACGGTACTAAAAATCTAACCTCTATACAATTTTAGTCCCTATACTAAACCTTTCCATTAATAGTATATGTCTCCGTCTCCATAAACATGTGTTTCACATAGTGTGGTACAAATGTGGCAAACTTTTAGTAATGCTGAAGCCCTGGATAGTCGGCTCAACATTATGGAGTGATTAGTTGCCAGATTTATTTTCGTTCTGTTTGACAATCACTGGTTTTGGTTAAATCAACCAGCAAATAACACAAGAACGGAAGAATGTGACCAGATTGTGGCCAATATTTGGAGATGCAGGACTGCAAAGGCTTTTATTGCCTGCAATAACGAGTTATTGGCCCTGGTGCTCTGCGTCCCCTAGCGAAGATTACGCTCCATGGCAGAGGAGAGCAAATATCGAGGGGACGAGCGATACAACACACGATGCACTCTACTGTTCTCACTGATTTGGTGCCAGAACTCACTTTGTGTTCGATGGTGGTCTGCTGGTTCTTGTCCAGATGCACCTTAACCAACTGGGAGCCATCCAGCTTGACGCGGATGCGCTTGCCCACGATCTCGGCGGGGAAGACCAGATCCTCCAAGATGGCGTCGTAGACGGCCGTCAGGGTGCGGGAGCGCGGGCGCTTCTGCTTGAGGGGATTGCGGGCCTTGCGCGTCGGCTTGGGCAGGATCTTGCGCTCGCCAATCACGACGACGTGCTTTCCAGAGAACTTCTTCTCCAGCTCGCGAACCAGGATGATCTGGATCTTCTGGAACACCTTCTGCTGTGGAATGGGCACGTAGATGATGACGGCCTGCGGGAAGAGACGGAATACGTGTGGGTTAATGAGTACGAGCCAGCTCTATCCAAACATACCTTCTTGCTGCCGAACTCGATCTCGCGCGCACGGGTGATGTGCAGGTCGCGCAGGTAGGGCTTCAGGTCGCTGTTGGCCTCGAGTTCCACCAGGGCCTGGGCGATGGACTTCTCGAAGTCATCGGGATCCGCGCCGCCGGGCTTGATAATCTTGGAGCCGATAGCCATCTGCAAGGGCACCAACGCAGGTCAGTACAGAGACAAACATAACTCAACCCGAAAACCGCTTTCGCACAACGCAGCAGCCGCCAACAAATCGCCGGCAATCGGCCTAATTCCACCTGCAAAGCGCCGTGCCGCAAGTAAAATCTCCATTGTTATTCATTACTTTAACTGGTCGACACATTATTTCGCAGCACTGCGCTGTGTTTATCGCGGTTTTCGTCCATTTTTCGGCGTCGCTAAAAAAAAGTACCACCTTTGTCGACTATTTTGACAGGAAAGGAAGTCGCTGAAAGTGACAACCCCGAGCTGTCAAAACATCGATTGCGCTATCGATAAGAGTGACACTATCGATTACTATTTTAGCATTGCGATAGGAAAAAAGGAAAATAATATAGAAGGAAAAGCTTTTCATCAAATAAACGAAGAATATATTTTAATAAACTTCGGCACGAATGCCTAATTTTGTAAAATATTATTTAAATGTAGCTGGTCGAGTCTCTAAAAGTTGTTTAAATATCGATAGGACTATCGACTACTTTGGAACATTGCGATAAAAAAAGAGGAAGAAAAAACTAATGTATTTTATGAGCAATATAAACTAACTACAGCCATTATTCCTCGTTTTATATTTAATTAGTTACGACATATTATGCAATGCTTAAAAAATGTTGCTAGCCTAGTCTCTGGAAGTTGTCAAAACATCGCTTCCATTATAGATAGTTTTGGTTTTTTGTTTTTCGACTATCACGGTAATTCCGTATTGTTTATCGACATATTAGTTCCGGCTATTTAAAATACATTTTTAAATTAATTTAAAAAAGTTGTACTATTGATACAAAAAAATTTTGTCATGATATTTAAATATTATAAAAACTGAATATAATTTGGAGAAAGGTGGGTAAATTTCTTGACAATAGGTAGAAAACCATTTTACATTTAATTCTACAACGAGGTTTCGTAAGCGTGTAGAACCGTAGTTTGACATTTTGGGTTCCAAACCTGGCCACTATGTGTCGCACATAAACCGCCCAATGTTTTATTGTTATAAATTGATTGTGTCTGTTTAGTTTAATATAACTTTTTTTTATTTTAGTTAAAAATGATTGTATTATTTTGTTTTAAGCTATCTTTTACTTTTTAAGCAAATTTGACTTTTTAAACAAGTTCCGTCCCCTTTTCTGTTTAAATATCTTTAATTGATTTATAATTTAATGCTCGTGCTCTAAAAATTTCTGAACTTCTGTAATTTCCTCTTATATTTAAATGTAATCCGTTTTTGTCTTGGACCAATCGGAATATGATTTGGAGCGTGTGTACTTTTTTGCCCAGCAAAATCCCCTTTGAGACCTTATCGGCAGCGCTTTCGGTTGCCTGTCTCTCCACCTATAAAAGCCGATGCCTCTCTGAACTCAATCATCAGTCACTCAGCAGCATCAGCTAAGTTCGCCTTTTTCCCAACTGAGAAACAAATCAAACTAAATCGCCATGAACTTCTATAAGATCTTCGTTTTCGTCGCCCTCATCCTGGCCATTAGCTTGGGACAGTCGGAGGCTGGTTGGCTGAAGAAGATTGGCAAGAAAATTGTAAGTTCTTGTATATAAAATTGTTCCTTT